>JBBPBX010027002.1:25484-37636 GCA_038048925.1 Garcialebias charrua
GTATCAGTTGGAACAAGAACTGCAGTGTTGCTGCAGGGGCATAGTAATAGTTTTGCATATGTGAGCTCAACTGTTGCTCATTAGGCATTTGCTCTGCCTGCTTTTTATAACTTAGTTGCTGCAATATGTTACAGGTTAAAAATAGCATCTCTTTAAATTAAGGTGGAGTTCTTTTATCCTGCAAACTGGAATTGTTCACCAAACTTTCTAATCTTCACTACGGGAACACAAGGCTTTTATTAGACCCTCAGTCATCTAATAATGAATGAAAATGTGTGCTGTTTCACACAGATTTAAATTAAAAGTGACGTCCACTGGACTGGAAAATGTATGCTATAGCAATAAATTGTAAAAAGAAAATTAAAAAAACTCAGCTAATTGTGCTAAAACCTTTTTTATTGTGCTTAAGCCCGAGTTCCTTTGTGTGTGTTGGCATGTTGTCAATGTCTGACAGACAGCGGGGCTGTGTCTGGCCTATGAGGCTTAGTTTCAGTCATAAACAATGCCCCAAAATACTGGGCTGCCACACAGCACTGATCTGCTGCTTTAAGGTGGTATCTGGTTCAGAAAGCTTCATGTTGAGAAGTGGACAGAATAAGACATGAAAATGAATAAAGAAAAGCTTTCAATAATGGGATTTTCACATGGAATAACCAAAATATGAGACACAAAATGAAAACAAATATATATTATGGGTATTTCATGAACTCTCAGCTCTTTACAAATCTGATAAAAACCCAAACAGAATCAAACAAATAAATAAATGTAATAAAACAATAACCCACAGAATTAAAACAAATAAATACATTTGAAAGGTTTCAAATTGAATCTGAATTAGTCAGGAGTTTTGTCTTGCTAACTTTCTAAAGGAGATGGAAAAAGTCATAAAAGTGTTGTTGTTTTTTTCACCAGTCCTTGTGCTTGATTCTGATTCTTTGGTTGAGTTCAATAACTTTTTATTTTCTATTTTTTACTTTTGTTAGATTTCCACTGTTTTTGAAGGTAAGATCAACTTGCAAAAGTTACCAAGAGTTTTTTCCCCGTTTTATTTTTTCAAGTAATTATAAATAATTTAATATTTAGTGTCATCATCTCCTTAACAATACATACAGAACATAACAAGTATCAAAATACAGTTAATGAATAATTTTGTCATTTCATAATTCCATCCATCCATCATCTTTACCCGCTTCTTCCTTTCCGGGTCGCAGGGGTCACTGGTGCCCATATCCATCCATCACTGTGGGAGAGGTGGGGGGACACCCACTGTTGCCCATTGTAGTTGTAATTGATTCAGTGACGTACAGAAGCAGTACTTCTCACATCTCATGGGACCTAGCTATTGGAAGGACTTGCTGCTTTGAGCAGATC
The DNA here is from genome assembly GCA_038048925.1 of Garcialebias charrua. Classification (NCBI taxonomy): domain Eukaryota; kingdom Metazoa; phylum Chordata; class Actinopteri; order Cyprinodontiformes; family Rivulidae; genus Garcialebias; species Garcialebias charrua. Next base: position 26,856 of record JBBPBX010027002.1, read on the forward strand.
TGAGTGTCTCTTGGGTCTTGATGTCTTTCTACTGTACTTGCCTGCGTCCAGGTCTCTGCTTGCTGTTTTAAAGACAGACGCTGAAGCAGTTGTGCTTCACTCCGCCATCACAGTCTCACTGCTGCGCTCTGTGACACACCACAGATCCTTTGCTCTCTTTATGAAAGGATGTTAACCTGTCCAGCTGGATTGCTGAGTCAAGGATGTTGCTATGGAGCCTGGCTTCAATGAAAACAAAAACACAACAATCTTTTTCTTTGTGCTGTGCGTGTAATTACAACGGTAAATATCTTATTTTTAAGAGAAATGTATACTGGTGAGAAAATGTCGTTAGTATATTCTGTAGATTAGCTGTAAGTCTCCTGCTCTCATGCCAGATTTGTCTTCTGGCAATCCCCTTTTTGTTTGCTTTTTCTAATTTAACTGGTTGCCTTCTTCAGCAGTTTTCTGAAAAGCTCCTCCTTCATAATGAGAAGTTTATATACTTCCAGGAATTATTTTAGGGTTGAGCTTGATTTCCAGAAACAACTCTTGCTTGCATCTTGAACAAAAACTTGTACTTTTATCTGGAGCAAGAGGAAACCCATCTTTGTGTCAGTTTCGAATTTAAGCGATCCAACAAAACTGTGTAATACCAGATAACTAAACCTCTTTAGAGGAAAAAGTGGTAAACAGCTGAAAATCGAAAATACAAGTTAAAAATTTTTATACTTGAAATACAACATTCTACTTTGTTTTGTTACTTTATATTCTTCTCTGTAGCATTTTTGCTCACGTTTTACTTGATGTAGCTATTTGTAAAGTCTCTTATCAGTTTACCACTTCATCTTTAAATCCCAGCAGTTTTAATGTTTAATGTTATTAAAACAAACCAATCACACCAATCAGCTGCACGAGGATCATCGTCTTGATGAACAACGGAAGCATAAAAGGCTGCAGAGGACATCCAGTCAGCGCTGGAGCATTACCTGTCAATGGTAGTTGTGTTTCTGCTCCTTTACTCTTTACTTGTGATTGAACTAAATATTAACATACCTTGCTTTCCTTTTTTGTTTTCAGCATTATCATCCTCCTGTTTTCTGGATTTCCCTCTGTGGACCTCGAGCTCTCCTGTGCCTCCTCAGTTGCCTCCACGCCTTCCTACTTCGTGTCTGCCTGGAACAATTATTTGGACGTCTTCCTTCTTCACTCTTTCACCATTGGGTCACCCTTCCCCACGACTGACTCTGATCCCTACCATAAAGAAGAGCAGCAGAAACATTACCATCACTGCTGATATATAATTTTTTTCATTCAACCTTTATTTACACAGGTTAATCCCATTGTACCTCGGGGGCTCATTTACAAGAGAGACCGGATTTTAACAAAGAGTGATGACAGTAGACAATCATAAAAAGCATGCAAATTGAGAAGAAGAAGAACAAATGAGAAGAACAAATAAAAGAAAATGGTATTAAAAAACAGAATAAGACAGCTATGTTGTAAAGCGATGTAGAAAACTAAAAATAGGAACATGTCTGCATTGGTATTTGCCGTGAACTTAACAGATGTTTGAAGCCACTTAGAGAGGTCACGGTTGAGAGCTTCAGATCTTTTGGCAAGATATTCCAGGAAACAGGAGCAAAGTAGGAGAAGGCCCTATTGCCTAATTCAGTCCTTACTGAGGGAACACAATCATGTCCTGAGAGCACACGCTGCAGCTGCACTCATGCAGTGACATGTAGGAGGAGATGTATGAAGGAAACAGACCAAGAAGTGATTTAAAGATGAAAATGTACCAGTGTGAGAGTCTAGGTAAAGTTAATGATGTCCAGTTAACCAGTGAATACAGGGTGCAGTGGTGGGTACAATAATCACAAGCAGTTATGAATCTCAGTGCATCATGATAGACAGCATCCAACATCTGCAGGGAGCTTGTAGGAGCATTCATGTAAATAATGTCACCATAGTCAATGGAGGAGAGGAAAGTCGCAGTTACAAGATGTTTCCTAGCATTCAGAGTTAGATTAACCCTCCTTCTTACTCTTTAGGGTTCCAGCTCCTTCCTTTGTACATTTGATCACTCCCTCACCTTGTAAATAAACACTGTAAACCTTATTTGAGTCTTGGAGGCTGTCCGCTTCAGTCCTTGTATCTGGGTATAGCTGCAATCATTACATGGGCTTTTCATCCTTTTAGTCCAAAGATATTGAAAGTTTAAATTATCCTTCATTTATTTATATATTTTTTTTTAAATAATTCTAATAATTCTACTATCTGGCCATTAGATGGCTGTGGGGTGTGCTCAACAATAACCAGCCAAAAATGACACAACATACAGAAAAAAATAGATTACCTGATAAATTACTTATGGCATAGTTTTTGGTTCCTTGAGAAAACTCACTTAGTCTCACAGATTGAGGCTTCTATTTGAACTTGAAACCTACTCTGGACGTTTGTACCTTTCCAAAAGAATCTGTCCCATTTTATGTAACACATGTACCGGTAACTTACTTTTTGAATTAAAGCCAAAGTGCATGATCACCAACATTAAAAAACGATCAACTTTTAATGGTGGATCGACAGAAAAGTATGCCAAGTTTAAGAAATAAATACTTTACTGGAAAAAATGTGAACTGATGAGCAGTCAGTGAAAGGATGATTCATTTCTGTTTAACTAATACACAGAGTAATATGCGGCGCACAGTGAGTGGGTGTATCACTGAAAAAAAAAAAAATCCCATGTCTTCATGCTTCACCAGATGACTACAAGTCCCAAAAGAAGCAGAACAAGAATCAACAGAATGGAATGAGGCTCCTAATTGGTCTGGAATTACTGGAAATGACGGAAAACTGTGATCCAGAGATGCCATTTTAGGTCAAAATTACTAGATTATGGAATTGTTAAATTTTTAGGGAGTCAACTCCTAAAACTGCAGTTTAAAAAAATATTTATTTTCCTTAGGTGAGTGCATGTATGCGTGTCTATGTGTGCCACAGTTCTTGGGTGGTTAGGCCGACACTCTCTGTGTCTGTGCCAGACACTTCCAATCAGCGCAGGTCAATGGAGCACGATAGCTGCTCCCTAAGCCTTTTTAACTGGGAAAAGATGTTGTGGCTTCACCCTCCATTCTGCTCAGAGCTCCAACCTTTATTTCAACATGGGGACTGCTTCATAATCATTTCATGATGGACCCCAAATAAAGTTCAATATCCTGTGACTGCACGATCAAGTTGTGGCGGCTTACCATGTTACCCCAAAACTCCACAGTCAGCAATCTTTAGCTTGTGTTTGTGGACAACTTTAACTTTTGCAATCATTTTTGCTGAGTTTTACTATACTGTTTGCCTTGAAAAGCTTTCTTGATTGTATGAGATTTAAACTAATTGGTATGTTCAATTCAATTCAGTTTATTTATATAGAGCCAAGTCACAACAGAAGTTGTCTCAGGGCACTGAACAGAAACATTCATATACAGTATAAACATAATAAGTTAACATATTCAGCAACTGCTTTGAACTCTCATCTTGAGCAAGCATGAAGGTGACAGTGGAAAGGAAAAAAACCTCACGAGGAAGAAACCTTTAGCAGAACCAGGCTCAGGACAAGTGCGGCACAATTCTACATTAAATTTTGCACGAATACTGTACTATAATAATAATAATAATAATGAATTTAATTTATAACGCACTTTTCATTAATGAAAATCTCAAAGTGCTACAAAGTGCAACAGAATTTAAACGTCAATAAAACAAGTAATAAAACAAGTAAAATCAATAACAGTATCAACTAAGATCAAAGGTAGAATCATGAGGAGGCAGAGTATGCTCGGTTGAAAAGAAAGGTCTTCAAGCCGCTCTTAAAGTCAACCAGTGACTGTGGGGCTCTCAGGCAGTCAGGAAGAGAGTTCCACAGGCGGGGGGCAGCCACACTGAAAGCCCGGTCTCCCATGGTCCTTAATTTGGTTCTCGGAATGTGAAGGAGATTACTGTTCTGTGACCGCAGAGACCGGGTGGATGAGTATGGTGCAAGAATGTCCTTTAGATAATCTGGTGAAGTTCCATGTAAGCATTGGTGTGTAATGAGAGCAGTTTTGTACTGAATTCTGTAGGCGACAGGAAGCCAATGAAGGTTATGTAGAATGGGCATAATATGTTCAAATTTACGAACTCTCAACAAGATCCTAGCTGCACTGTTTTGAATATATACTATGCTTTCTTTATTATATTTGATTGTCTCAGGACAGATGTCTAACCAATAACTTCAGTTTATCTCATGTAACAGCAAAGTTTCAAGACCAATGATTGCACCAAAACAAGAATCAACCCACAGCACAGAGTGGTGGCAGCAACACAATGCTGTATGGAGATAGACAGCATGAATGGTCGTCCCCAAATAACAAAAAAAAACAAACAAACAGCTGATCACTTTCTGAGGGAGAACTGTTCTTTCAGTTTTCCTTCACTGGAAACCATTATTGTAGCTCATAAATTGGTGCTGTGGTTCAGTGCTCATTGTTGTTTTCTTGTAATCCTGAAGCTGCAGGTTCAAGCCCAGGTTGTGTCAGGGAGGTAATCCCGTCAAATGGCAAGATCTTCCCCTGAGCTCTCTTGCTGTGGCAACCCCTGAAGACAGATGTTGACAACACTATTTTAGATCATAATCTACAAAAATTGGCCAAAAATGTATCATGTTGTTCTTCATTCTTGTTAACAGATGTTTTAATATTTACTACTGTCTTGTTTTGTTTTTATATTCAGGGTCCAATCATGTTTTGATTATACATGTTCAATATTTCTACACAAATCTCACATTTCCAATACCTTTCAACCTTTTAGGCAGTCTTGTTATAGTTATAAAATAGATTTTTCTTATAATGTCCTCTAACTTAGGCAAAATTAAAAGCAGAGGTACAAAGTACTTGTGACAGGTCCTGAGTGTTTTGTCAAAAAGGTTTGACCCTGCAGGTCAGGGCCACATCGAAAAATGCTGGTGTCGCTCATGTCAACAGCGTGGACAACAGCAGTTGTGAAATTTTGTATGAATCAAATCCAAGATGTAAGTACTGTTTAGAACTTAAATTAAACCATTAGAGTGGCAGAGATCAATGTGATGGTGTATCTTTGAACACAAATACGTCAAACTCTGTGACTTTTCATGTTTACATACCTTTGCTGTCAGGCAAAAATTGTTTCTCCATTTCTCATCATGTTTGTGTTTTTGTACAAGTTAACTCCATTTGTCACCCTTCACAGCTGTCTGGGTTGTGATAGACAACTCTTCAAAAAAATGTGCCTAAAGATCATGACACCATGTAACCACACAAAGTTATTGTTTTATTTTCTGAAAAGTTCAGTTTTGGGATGTTCCAGATCGCTGCCGGACAACAAAGATATGCTGTGATTATGGTATGCAGTGACCTGTTTACACCGTACACTGTAAATGATTTTCGTTGTTTTTACAGTAAATTTACTGTTTTTACAGTAAATTTACTGTATTTGCAACAGTAGCTTACGGTAAATACAGTTTACAGTAAGTTACTGTAGATTTGATTGTTTTTACATCAATATTACTGTATTATCAACAGTAAAGTACTGTATAAACATTTACAGTACCTTACTGTTGATTTGCAATGCATTATGGGTATTTTTTGTGACTACTGTAAAAAATACAGTAATGAACCAACCGCCAAAAAAAAACGGTGTTCCTCCATCTTGACACTAGAGGCCGACAGGAATATTTCGTGCTCTTGGTTATTTTTATTCTTTTTTCTGCTTAATTTATACTTTTTTTTTTTTTTTACTATTCAACTTCTATTTGAATCATATGGGAGGCAGTTGCTTTTTGTGAAGGAGATGTTCCTGTGTTATACACCTATGATGAGATGAGACACTTCTTCTTTATCTGGTAAGTGGTAAATTTTAATATTTAAATGAAACTCCTTTTCTAGTAGGCTAGCGTAGGGCTAATGATAGCTTTAAAAAAACTGCTGTGATTTTGACAGGCAGCTACATCAGTTTAGTTGCTGTTTCTCCTGAGTTAAAATTTGTTAAGTCATTATGGTTTCGCGGAATAAATGTTATAATCTGCAAGCTATAGCAAGACACAGATTACAAACAAACTCCTTGTTAGCATTGCTAATGCTTAGTGGTTCCAATGGACACACAAGTCTAACATCCGGAATGTTCACACAGCAGGCAAATGCGACCCAAATCTGATTTTTTTTCCCCCTCCATGTGACCTATAGCTACGTTCCCATGCCTTTTCAGTATGTTACCGAATCGGATACATATCTGATATTTTTTTCAAAGTGACTGTTTTGTTTAAACCTTTCCTCAACAGTCTAATTGTTTTTTCCCCTAGTTTTTAAATTACTGATCAATCTTAATTAAATGCCCACTATTTGTATATTCTATATCCTCTTATTGTTCAGGTTTCCACCACCCAGGCAGATGCTGAGACACATATCTCCCTCCCCAACACACCAGGACTAATCCTGCTAGGTAAGATTGTTAGATTTTTAATGTACAAATCAGATGTTTAGTGCAATATTAAGCATAACCTACACATTTTTTGTAAACCGTAAAGTGTGATATTTAAATGTCTTTTTTAGGAGAATCACTTCTGACCACAAAGAAGTGGATGCTGGCCCTGGAGGGTAATGTAGTCATTGAGCCAGGTCCTCTTCAGGTGGACTTCACCTCGGCCTTGGCTGTTCTTTTTGCATCTTTTTATGTTTTCAACATCGAGTACCAAGAGGATGCTGCCTCAACCTTAGAGTTCATTCAAAGGTCCGTAATGTTCATCAATTAAATAATAATGAATAATTATGCTTTGGAGTGCTACTGGACATTTAGCATCTTTACCAGCTGGTGAACTAAGTTGTTTACATTCTGGTTGTTCAATCCCATTGCATGAAGCATATATGTGGGAAAGTCTCAAAAGTCAAATATACAAGCGAACACATCTGTGCACTTGTGTGCTCACAAATCTTGCTGCCCACTCAAATGTTGATGTGCTTCATTGAATTTTGCTGCACATGCCCCCTTTATGCGATGGGATTCTCTTCATAAAAGATGACTGCTACTAACAGTTCACTTTCAAATGCTCAATTTGAAGACGTGCGAATGTATTTTAAATGGCATATAATTCACAATATTGCTGTCATTTTTGTGCAACGTCAAAGCTTTACAACAGATAAAATCCTACTCAATCATTATTTTAAGTTATTTCTACATTTATTTATATGCAAGTCATAAGTTGATTTATTATAGTTTCAGAAATTAACATTGCATTAATAAAAGTCAAATTTGCACATACAAAGACTTAAAGGCTTAACCTTTTTGAATTAATGCAAATTAAGCACCTGATAATAATTCTACATATTGTAATCTTGTTAGGTTAAGTGAGAAAATGTATTCATAGACAAGTAATCAATGATTCATTGATTGTGTCAAAGTTGTTTCATTCAAGTCCTTGGGCTCCAGGAAGAATAATCTCTGCCTTAGCAGAGAGTAATGGGGGACCCTAAATAAAAACTAAAAGTCAAAACCAATGTAACAGTTAACTTTTTTTGTTTAATTTTCATAGGTTTCTCGTCAGGATAAATCCTGAAAATTCAAAGTGTTCCTCCAAGTTCCAAGTAAGCAAGAAGACCGGAAAACTGGTTCAGAGGAAGTCTGTGGCCATGAATCCTCATGTTGCTGCCTTTGTCAAAGAATATGCAGACTATGATTGGCAAAATCATTAAGGTAAGTGTTTGGGTTTATCATGTAAATAACAACTTTTTGTAATAATGTAGAAATTCTTGTAGGGGTTGTATTGTGCAAAATCAACATTTTTGATCTTTATATAATTGTCATTCCTTCATCAAAAACATCCCCAGAGTGTTGCTTTGACCCATTCATGCATGTTTGAGAAATTTGAATCTCCTGTGATAGCCAAGTGTAGTGTTCTCGATGTGTCGTAACCCCAGATTCCATGAGCATAGGTGCATTCTTTTAAGGCTATTGCTAGTGATTTTACCCCTTTGCACGCATGTGCAGCTGAAAACTGAAAACTTGTAGTCATTGCCCACCTGCTGTGTGGACCCCACCCCGGTCCATATAAATAGCGATGGGCCCAGGGTTTGACTCCCTGATAATAAGATTTTTCTTCAGCTATGGGAGTCAGTCAGGCCCGAATCTTAAAGAGCTGCACCCATACTCATAGAATCTGGGGTTACAGTACATAACTAACATTATATTTCATATAGGCTTCGCCCTTTAAGGCTATCGCTAGTGGGTTAATAGGATGTAGTCTATTCCTCACTCTGTCCGTTCAGTACGACAGTTACACAACCATCTGCTTGTAATCCAAAAATGTTCAGGTCCCTTCTTCATTCATGCATAATTCCACACAGTTGAATCTGTGAGTGTGTGACATGCTGAGTAACAGAGGGACAACATTCCATGTAGATCAAATTGTCCACAATAATGAATAAACAGGATGGAGATTTTTCTCAAAAACATCAAAATTATCACTCTTACCAGAAGTCTTCATTCAACCTTTATTTATACAGGCTAGCCTCATTGAGCCACGGGGACTAATTTACAAGAGGGACCTGTCTCACTCACACCCAGGGTCAATTTAGAGTTACCAATCAGCCTAACATGCATGTTTTTGGACTGTCTGAGAGCAGAGTGTGTCAGGTATAAACTGGAGACATCACGCAGTAAAAATGGATGAATGAGCATAGGGGTGTAAATTACCAGCTTTATCATGATACAGTATCGATTTGCTTGCATGCCGATACAATATTTCTTGATATCACAAAGTCTGTCACAATATGATTTTGTTTCTATTCGATTCACAAGTCTGTTATTGATATATTAGAATATCAAATGACTGTCTTATTTACATATAAACAAAACAATTAAAATATTATTTAACCATTTTATTTTTGTTATTACAGGCACCAGGCATTTAAATAAAATAAAAAATTAAAAAAACATTTTTCGTAGTTAATGAAAAAATAAAAATAAATTACCTGTTTAGTACCGTATAATCTCACATTTTTCATGTTTAAGTGCATTTTTTAATCAGTTAACTTAAAGTGCCCTGATGACTGGAAACCTGTCCAAATATTTTGGTCAATGTGAGTTTTTCCATATGTTTGTGCCTTTAACTTTTTATTCATATAAAAAATCATGCCTTTATTTTCCCAGGAGAATCACCAATACTGGTCTCACCAAGTCACTTCTCATCAACAGACTACATGGACAAACTCATCTTTCAACTCTACTTCTACTAAACAGTAGGACATTGTTCTAAAAGTAAAAAAAATGCAGTTTTCTATGTTTTTTTATTGTTTATTCAGTAGTATATTGCAGAGTTGCATAGTTTTAAGATGTTATGTATTTATTGCTTTGTTAAATTGTTGATGTAGGTGTCACTTTTAATTGTAAAAAGACAAGAATCAACTTTTCAGATTTTTAAAAAATACTAAATAATGTTTTTATTTTGTCACTCCTTGTCATGAACTCTTTTAAAACTGATGTATTTTTATAAGTTGTTTTTGAGATATTACTTTTAAAAAGCTGAGTGCCATATGTTTTATTTTTTTATAATTCTAAGTTTTTATTTTTGTGGTATCTGACGTACTACTTCAATATCTAAAAAAGTTTAGTAGGTCCTCTGGATGGGTTCTTCTGTTTTAACTGTTCTCCAAGAGACTTTTTCAGTTGCAGGTATGCTCAGCCATCTAAGCACTGCTTCCATATGGTGGACAAACAGGTTCAACAATCAAAACTGGTCACATGCAAAAGAGGACCATCAGCCTAATGACTAATTATTAGTGCTCTGATGGTCGGTTATTATTCACAGAAGGCTGAGTCATACTCACAATAACAGTATTGTAAGAGGGGGACAATTGGACACCGAAACCCTCCCTAGTTTACTGACAGGTGGTTTCTCTTCACAAAAATGGCTTCCTTACTCCTCTCTGAAGCCAATATTCCTCTCTATCAAGGATGAGAACATCTTCATACCTGAAGAGTGACCTCTGCCCTGTAGATGAGTGTAAACTGCAGAGTCCTGGCCTGGTTATACATCGGGGAAACAAAGCAACCACTTTTCAAAGGAATGGCCCAACACAGAAGAGCTACATCAGTGTTTTTCAACTCTCGTCCGCAAAGGCACACTGTCTGCATCTTTTCCCTGCATCAGCACACTTGATTTCAATTGATTACAGACTTTTGTTGAACTGCAAAATCTGAATTATTATTATTATTGATATTATTATTATTGACATTATTATTATTGATATGATGATGATGATGATGATGATGATGATGATGATGATGATGATGATGATGATGACGATGATGACGATGATGAAAAAAAAAGTCTGTCCCAAAATAATTGTCCACATTTTACAATGCTGTTATTGTGAGTATGACTTAGCCCTTTGTGAATATTAGTCGATAATTAGGGCACTAACAATAGATCATTTGGCTGATGGTCCTCTTTTGCATGTGAACAGACACTTTTTTTGAACCTGTTTGTCCATCATGTGGAGGACGAGCTTATAAGGTTGAGCATACCTGCAATTCCTGAGACTGAAGATTTGTCTTGGAGGAGACACAAAACATTTCAATAAAGTAGAAATGGTTACTAAAAAATGTTTTTGTTTTTCTACATTGACAATTGAGATGCTCCAGGGGCCTCATGTACAAAGACTTGCGTGGATTTCCTACTGAAAAGTGACGTACGGTCAAATCCAGAAAAGTGTGTACGCACAAAAAAATCCAGATGTATCAAA
>JBBPBX010027003.1:0-10424 GCA_038048925.1 Garcialebias charrua
AAATCCAATCACTCTGCAATTAGCCCATTAATCACACAAATAATAAATAAGTCTCTACAATCTGGTCATGTTCCACTGCCTCTAAAAACTGCCATCATTAGGCCTCTTCTGAAAAAAATCTAATTTGGATCCCGACATTTTTTCTAATTACCGCCCAATTTCCCACCTCCCATTTCTGTCTAAAGTGCTGGAGAAAGCAGTTGCTGCTCAGCTGCAGGACCACCTACAGCAACACTCTCTGTATGAGAAGTTCCAGTCTGGATTCAGAGCAGCTCACAGTACTGAGACTGCATTGCTGAGAGTTACCAATGATGTCCTTATGGCTGCTGACACTGGTTCTCCCTCCATCCTTGTCCTCCTTGACCTCACTGCAGCTTTCGACACTGTGGACCATAGTATCCTCCTCCACCGTCTTCATGTGGAGGTCGGTCTCTGTGACACTGTCCTGGACTGGTTCAAATCTTTCCTCTCCAATAGGCTGGAATGTGTTAGTCTTGGCAATGCCACTTCCCAGACAGTCGGTGTCTCCTGTGGTGTCCCTCAAGGGTCAGTTCTGAGGCCCCTGCTGTTTTCCCTTTACATGCTGCCTTTAGGTCAAATTATTAATCAAGTCAACATTTCTTTTCACTGCTATGCAGACGATACACAGCTTTACATCAGGACTGGAGCATCCTCATCATCCCCATCTCCATCTTCACTCACTGCCCTCTTCTACCTGCCTGGAGGAAATAAGGGCATGGATGAATCAGAACTTTCTTCAATTAAACTGCTCCAAGACTGAGGCCATATTGATTGGCACCCCTCACCAGATACAAACATCAACTTTAACAACAATCTCCTTCTCTGGTCAAGACATCCCCCTCTCCACCTCTGTTACAAATCTTGGAATAAAAATGGACTCTCATCTTACATTTGAAAATCACATTAAGCATCTGTTTAAAACCTGCTTCTTCCATCTTCGAAACATCTCCAGACTTCGCCCATCTCTGACTTTTTCTGATGCTGAGAAGCTCGTCCATGCCTTTGTCTCCTCCAGGCTCGACTACTGCAACTCCCTGTTTATTGGAATCCCTGGCAAAAATCTTCAGAAGCTTCAATATATTCAAAACAGTGCAGCAAGGATTTTTACTGAGAGCTCGTAAATTTGAACATATTACACCCATTCTCCATAACCTCCATTGGCTTCCTGTCACCTACAGAATTCAGTACAAAACTGCTCTCATTACACACCAATGCTTACACGGAACTTCACCTGACTATCTAAAGGACATTCTTGCACCATATTCATCCACCCGGTCTCTACGATCACAGAACAGTAATCTACTTCACATTCCACAAACCAAATTAAGGACCATGGGAGACCGGGCATTCTGTATGGCTGCCCCCCGCCTATGGAACTCCCTCCCTGACTACCTGAGAGCTCCACAGTCATTGGTTGACTTCAAAAACGGCTTAAAGACTTTTATTTTTAAGCAAGCCTATTCTGCCTCCACATGACTTTATCTTTGATCTTGGTTGATATTATTATTGATTTTACCTGATTTTATCACTTGTTTTATTTATTTATTTACTTGTTTTTTAAGCAGGCCTATTCTGCCTCCACATGATTCTGTCTTTAATCTTAGTTGATTATTATTGATTTTACTTGATTTTATCACTTGTTTTATTTGTTGTAGCACTTTGAGATTTTTATGAATGAAAAGTGCGGTATAAATTGAATTCATTATTATTATTATTATTATTAAAAGACCGAAAAAAACACCTTTTAGTTAAACAAGTGAAACATAAAAACTTATTCACAGTCATATTGCACTTTAAGGTTTGATTCAAACATCACACTACTATTTTTAGATCTAGATTTCAGTTTTGTTTGTTATTCATCCCATCTTGTTTTTCTGTTTCTGAACTGTCGGTAATACGTTTTTAGATGTGATTCTTTATTATACACAGAGCTGCTGAAAGCTATTAAATTAAAGCAGGAAAAATAATCTGACTATTATCATTATAGTTGAGGTGTGTTTATCAGCTTAATGTCTCAAATAAAAATACAATTCTAAAAGTAATTATTTTCTATGCCTAAAGGAGCACAAGATGTTCCTGACAAGCTGTGAGCAAACACTGCTGCATCTGCACCTCCATCCCTCTTCAAAGAAACAATTTCATGTACAGGTAAGTAGCAGCTGTGGATGAGTAGTTAGAGCAGTCGTCCTCCAATGCAAGAGTTGTGGGGCCGATTCCACTATCAGACTCATGCCGAAGTGTCCCTGGGCAAGACACTGAATCCCTCATTGCCCCTGATGTGGTGTCTGAATGTAAAGCACTGATTATTCTTTGTAGAGACCTGGTAGAGTGCTGTATGAATGGGTAAATGAGGACACAGATTGTAGTGTTAGCACTTTGAGTGTCTTGATAAGATACAAAGGCGTTAAATAAGTGCTGCCCATTTATCATTTACCAAGTTTGTATAATATATCATCCAAGATAAATGTTGCAATGGTTTCATTAAAAAATACAGATACGACTTTGCCTACCGGCACCCTTGGGGCCCTTGGTGTCGGGGGCGGGGCGCTTAGGCGTGTGTCGGCTCGGCCTGGTGGCTGCCTCGTGGGGCTCGGGTCATCTGGTCCTGTTGGGTCGGGGCCTGAGGGGTGTGCGTCCTCGGTGCCCGGGCTTAGGTGCCTAGTCCTGGGGCTACATCGGTGCAGCGGGTTCCGGCGGTGGTCTGTGAGTACGTCGCTGTAGGCCCCGGGGGGTCATTGTGTGTAGTCGTTGGTGGGGCTCTTCCGGTTCTCCCCTATGGTTGGATCTGGGGGGTGGGGGTGTGGTTCATCCTGCCTGGGTGGTCCTGGGGGCTCTGTGCTCGGGTCCCTCTTGGGGTCTTGGGCTCTGGTCCCCCTTATATCTGCCTCGGGTCTTGGGGGGTGGGTCTCTGATGCTTCGCTGTCACTATTGAATGTTCTATTAGAGAAGCCTTATACACTTATGCATGTTCACAACCACACACAAATAGATGCAGGGATGCACATGCTGGTATCATATGTAGATATGTAGATGTGCATGTGACTGCATATGCATTTGTATGTATGTATGTACATATATGTAGGTGTAGGTGTATATATTTATAAAAATCTACTGCAAAGCCATGAATGTTCTAGGTCTGTTATACAGATGTGTTTTGTTATTGTGTTCTGTCATGTTCTTTGCAGGTTTGCAGACGGCGGTCGGGTGTGTTTTCCTTGTGCTTTCTGTGTGTGTTTGTTATGTTTTGTGGTCTTGCTTTCCGTCTTTACTTTCTTTCTGTCCTATTTAAAAAAATGTTTTAAATAAATTCATAATGGTGTGAAGAGGATGGCTATAAGGTGAGAAGGGAGGCCATCTCTAAAGGGAAAAAATAAATAAATAAAATACAAAATGATGGTTTCAATTAAGGAACAACAACAAAAGTCAACATTCTGTTGACTTTATAGAAAACAGTGCTGTCTAGATTTACACTCCATCTTTCTGACACAGTCTCTCTTCTCCCTGCCTCGTCACAGCAGCAGGATCAAACACGACCACAGAAGAAGACAACACATTATTCGAGGCTTGTCTATCTCTGGTCAGAGGCTAATATGGTACTTATCTTGATACAACATCAATGATCCAATTCTTTGAAGATAAATGAGCAGCAAAGAGCAATGATGTTTCAGCCTCAGATCACGATGCAGTCGTCTTTAGTTACGCTTTAGCCTTTAATCATGATGCAATGCGATACAATATGACGCAATCAGTGATTAAAAGGTCTGGATTTTAGAAAATATTCGGGCCCTGATGACCTCCCTCCTTATTTCTTACATCTAGCTGCACATATTGTATCAGAACCGGTGTCATACATTTTAATCTGTCTATAAAACATTATACTGTTCCAGATGATTGGAAAACAGCATTTTTGCTGCCATTATTGAAGGAAGGAGACCCCACTATACTGAACAATTATCGACCAATCTCCTAACTGTATTTTAGCTAAGGTTTTAGAAAACTGATAAATATTCAAGTCAAGAAGTATTTACACTTAATAGTTTATCTTCTCTCTAATCTGGCTTCAGGAAATAACACAGCACAATAACTGCTTCACTAAAGGTTTTTAATCATGTTGTTGACACTTTGGATGTTAAAGGTTCAGTATGCAGTTTCTGTAGAACTGCAGCAGTTAGAAATATTTTCAACAGGCAAAGCATTCTGATCCCTCCCCCTCAGAGCCATATGTGGCTCTGCCCCCTTGTGGTCTGTTGAATTTCAAATTCAAGCTCTGTTTTTATTGGCTGATTCAAATTCAAGCTCTGTTTTTATTGGCTGGTTACAAACTCTGTTTTTATTGGCTGGAAAATGGCGGGTCACCTTTTCTTTTTAGAAATGCTTATTTACCACCTGGAGAAGCAAGGGGACAATATTTTTTTTATTTTTTTTCAGAGATTACCTGGCTAACATCAGTCTGTCAGGAGGTAGTGACAGAGTGAAGAAATATGTTCATAAAAAAAGCTACATACTGCAGCTTTAAGGATTACTGTGATACACTTTAGCATTTTTCTTAGTTCATATCTTAGATCTTACTACTGTTTTTCTTTTTAAATGTATACTATTGTTGGATGTAACTGGGACCCTGTGTACACAATTTTGTTCCACCACATGTACCACATGTTGTGCAAATGACAAATAATGAAACTTTGACTTTACTTAGACCTGACCAAAGCCTTTGATACTGTAGATCATGACATTTTATGCCACAAGCTCTCAGATACTGGTTTCTCAGATCACACTGTTGGCTGGTTCTCAAACTCACAGGTCGGAGGTAATGTGTTCAACATAATGGTACTTCATCTAGCTATTTAATGGTCATTAATGGTGAGCCACAAGGCTCAGTCCCCCACTGTTTATAAAACGTAAGTAATCCATCATCCAACAGACTTCTTCAATCTGAGGAACCACCAAACATAACCACTTTGGCATGACTATCGAGACAAGAGAGAGAGGACGTGCCCCAGAGGCCATCTTAGCACCAGCAAACTGCATTTTTCCACTATGGAGTATGCAGTTGTTGGAGAATCAGTTCTGTTTGGTGGTTCCTCAGATTGAAGAAGTCTGTTGGATGACAGACAAAACATCTCGGCACAAACAAGAAACCATCCAGATGACCTGATTGAACATTGTTGAACTTTATACCTGAATTATTGAGTATGAACTTTGGTGTTTGAATAAAGTACCGGTAATGTAAAAAAATCTAATCAGTGTGGTGAACGCTCACCATTTATTGCCATTTTGACTCGACTTTACTTCATTTTGTATGTTGCTTGTGTGTTGCCTGTTTTTTGTCTGTTTGTACAGCGCTTTGGTTGACCTTGTTGCTGTTTTAAGTGCTCTATAAATAAAATGGTATGGTATTTATGTATGGTACATGTGCTGTTGCAGTTCTCCTCCTGAGCAGCAGGTGTCACTAAAGAAAAAAGTACAGAAAAACAGCAGAAATAGCAACCAGAAGAAGAACTGTTCCATGAAAAAAAGATGGAGAGTGTTCTGTTTTTTAACACACAAGCATAAGTACACTTTTTCAAAATTTCAACTAATATTTATAGAGGAGGTCGTGCTGCTGTTTATAATGATGTTTTTCCACTACATTAGGGCTTAGTGTATTACTAGTTGATGTTTCTCTTAGTTAATTCTTGATGTTATTACTGTTTTTCTCTTGCATTTGTTGTTGGATGTAACTGGGACCCCGTGTACATAATCTTGTTTTCATCACATGTACCACATGCGGTGCAAATGACAATAAAGACTCTCTGACTCTGACTATAAATAAAATGTCTACTTTGGTTCAGTGTGAGTATTTGTTTGAAGTAGCTCTCACATTGATTCAGCCACTGTTGCATAGCTTGGCAGAAACTTGCTGAATTAGGAGGTCCAGGAATGAAAAATGAGCTTCCATATCTTTTGGTGAAAGAACTTCAGTGATGGCAGTCAGCTGATCAGGACTGTGGTGCAGGCCCTCCTTAGAGATGACATGTTCAAGTTCAAGTAGGTTTATTGTCATTTTACCACATGTGGTACATGAGGTGGAACAAATTTATGTACACAGGGTCCCAGTTACATCCAACAATAGCAAAAATATAAAATGTTAAAAGAAACAGTAAATAAGGAGCTAATATATGTACGCTAAACGAAGGCCAAACGGTACACTAAAAGATCTAAGATATCCGCTAAACACTAATAATGCAAACAATACGGTGTAACAACAGAAGCCCGAACATGAGTCTGTGTGAGCAGATGAGTATGAATGAAAGAAATGTCCCTGTAATGGAAAGCTTGATGGAACAAATGAGCTTTGGTGAAGTTCATCTGCAGGCACAAGCCTTTAAGGTACTGGAGAACAGCTTGTAGGTGTTCATCATGATGTTCTGGGCGATGTCCCAGAAACTTAACAACTGCATACTGTATATGTTAACAAACATACCATATGCAGCATATCATACAACCTTTGACAAACTATTGTACACAGCAATACAGCAGTCAATTGCAATGGATCGGACAGGAAAAGATCTTTGACCTTGATTTGTGACCTTGATGCAGGGGTGGTAAAAAGTATGTCTGACACTCCATCTAGTGATGATGCATATGTTTATTGTGTATTAAAATGATCTTGAGTGACTCAGAAGTTGGGGTGGAGGTGGGGGCGGGGGCAAGAGAAAGTTTATGGACGTACATACGGACAGATGGAGACTAAACCATAATACGTCCAGCCTTTTTATATGGCAGGAGTAAAAAAAAAAACTGTATTCACATGGTAAAATATTATCAGACAAAGGCACAGTTTTATACTTCTGATGAAGAATTCATTTCTGCTGCTGGTTCTGTTTTATCTCTGAGGCATTTAGATTTGACCTAAACTGTTCTGTTCATGCAGTTGTTTATGTTTTTCCATTTTTTTAATTTTATTTGTGTGCTTTAACCTTGTATATGTTGTATAAATGCATACTATTATAATATTATAATATTAACATGCATGTGGCGACCCCTGAAGAAGGGAGCAACAGAAAGAAAGAAAATATAATTAAAAAAATTATAAAGCGCTGTCGGACAGCAGTAGAGGAGAATCTCTTGGACTTGAACAGTAGCTGGGATGTCAAAAAGCTACAAGCTGAGAGCGTTTGTCATGTGACTTTAGGTCCTTCAGCTGGATGACACAACTGAGTCCAGAGTCCAGATTTCCGGTCAAGACACTTTCCAACATAAACACACACTTTCCCACAAGGCTTTGCAGCCAAACTGCATCACCAGCCAAGGTAAACGTGAAGCTTGTGACGGAAACTCAGAACAAAAACACTAAAATAAATAAAAGAAGCTAGCACACACACACACACAACAAAATGCACTACTAATTATGCACAGAGACAAAAGGAACGCAAATAATGTTGTTCCATTTGAAGAACAGGAAACAGATCAACCAAAGACGGGGAGAAAAAGGTGCTTCTATGTGACAAAATTAGACGCAGAATGAGTGTGTTGTAATAAAGTAACATTTACTGTTTCATTGCACAAAAACCTTAAAAAAGAGAAAAGGCATCACAGTTTTTGAAGTACTGTATTTTTGCAGTATAAGTTACGTTTTTTTGAATAATTTACATGCCCTGCGACTTATAGGCCAAAGTAACATATTTATGGATTTTTTTCCCATATTTATAAACCAAGTTTTGGCTGAGATGTGACCGTTTTCATTCATTCTGACTGAAAATATCAAACACTATCATGTTCAGCCACTAGATGGCATTTGAGTAGTAAGGCATTGTATCATGTACAGTAATAGGCAAAAGTTGCTATTAATGACACAGTTGGCTTGCCATAGCCTGCCACCATCATCTGCCTCGAGCAGCCGAATCGGCTTCATTTCGCTGCGCTGCCCTGGCGAAATGCAACTGATTTGTATGTCAAAGTACATTTATTAAGTAAAAGTTCAACTGAGACACACTTTTACTATAAAGTTTGGCAAACAAATACTTGTTTTAGGTGGATATCTTGTTAAATTTTGAATAAATGGACAGAAACTTGTCCCTCTACATGTTCATGTTTCAGCGCATTGGCTTTTGAAATGCAACTGATCTGACCATCAAATTGCATTTATTAAGGAAAAGTTAGACTGAGACACACTTTTGCTATAATTTTGAGCAAACAAATAATTGTTTTTAGGTGGTTATCTTGTTAACTTCTTGTTAAAGTCCTCCCGTGCACACTCCCGCAGTCATTATTTGGCAGCCCATCAATTTTTGGCACAACACCAGCACCACATTTCCGGGTTGTCAGCGGTGACGCGTAATAGATGCAACAGCGAAGCGACGTATTTATGGATTTTCCACTTTATTAGACACATTTGGACTGATGCGACTTATAGGGTGGTGCGATGCGTACGGTGGAAAATACAGAAATGCTTAGCTTGCTATTTAAGGCTAAAATAACATTTTGAAAATGTTGGAGTTGTAGCAATTTTGGTCAAATCTTGACAATAATTTTATTCAATCTCGTGATATAAGATGCAGCGAGATCTAGTAGCACTCAGAAAATGTGATGTTAATCACTCTCAGCCTACTACCACACCAAATGTCATCTCAATATCAGTAATTTTCACTGAGTTATAGTCATGTCTGTGTTGGTTACAGTTGATCAGATGTGGCAGCCATGATAAATAAGACTAAAGTCAAAACTCATCATGTTATAGAGGTACATCCGGTGACAGAGGAACATTTCAATAAAATATCTGCAGCGGTTCAATAAATATTTTGCCAACATGCAATAAGAGTTGACTCCAACAGTTAGTGCTGATGTCTTAGACAAACATTTTCATTCTAAAAATCTAGTTCTTAAAGTATGCTTTGAGGATGAAAGGCAACTAAATTATATAAAGAACATTCTTGTCTAAAACAATAGGCTAAATTGTGGGCAACAGAGAACAGCAGCTGCCTCTTTATTTTACTTGATCAGTTAATATGCACAGGAATACAGGTAGACTGTTGAATTTTCAAAAGAAGCATAAATAAATTTGACTGTGTTTCATTAAAATCAGTCCAGTAGTTCATTTATTTTAATCACACGAGAGACAAACACACAGAGAAGCAAAACATTATTTCCTGTCTTTTGTCTTTTGGCAGTGAATGATTAAAAGTCGGGGCTGAAAGAAACACAAGTACCGCATAAAATTACAACATTATTCGCTCATCAACAAACTAGTATACAACTATACAACAATCTGTAGAAATGCTTCAGACAAGCAAAGATCTAGTTTAAACTATGACCTTGATTGGTGATCTTGATCTTGGAGCTGAGATGATGAAAAGTTCACGCAACACTCCATCTAGTGATGATGCATATGTGTGGAGTTTTGTTAAATCATTTTAATTCAATTCAATTTAAATAGCAACAAGTCACAGAGGTCGTCTCAGGGCACTGAACAGAAACATTCACAAACATAAAAAACAATTCGTAAATACGTAAAAGTTTATCCAAGGAAACCAGCGGATTGTGTTGAATCTTCACTTTGTCACAGTCTCCCATCCTGAGCAAACACAAAGGAGACAGTGGAAAGGAAAAACTCCCTTTTAACAAAAAGAACCTCCAGCTGAACCAGGTTCAGGATGAGCGGCCTTCTGCTTTGACCGGCTGGGCTTGAGGGGATAGGACGGAGAGACAAACAAACACAGAATGACAGGTCCATGTAGGGATTTGCACCTGCCCTGCGTAAATAGTTAATGACTCTGCAGGTGCTGTGTATTTAGTTGAATTAAGGGCGAGATACACTCGCGCGTCCTCACGATACGCCAATACGCAGCGTACGTATGCCCCGTACGCAGCGTAGCCCCGCGTAGCCCCTCAGGGCAAGTACGCGCAAAAGTATTTTTTTACTACGCATACGCGATTCGCATACGCGATGCGCGGTGTCTGACCTAAACTTCCCCGGCTCCGGACTGTTTTGTATGTTACACAAATGAAATAAATTCCTCTTTTTTATCGCTGATCGGGCCTTTTCTTTTGTTTTTTTGCCTAAAGTCAAGTAACCGCTTCTTCCTCCGTTCACTCGATGAATGAAATGAATGAATTCAGGTCCTACCTGGGTGCGCGATGTTTTATATATTCCCTGGTGGGCTGTGGGCTGCAGGAAAAGCACTCCCTGTTATTATTTTTATTTCTGAGAGAACTTTTTATAACATATATAGTAGAAAGACCGTATCAGAACACCGCAGAAGTCTGAGCGAGCTGCTCACGATAGGTTTCACTTTGAGCTGACTGAAATCTGTCAATCATTTCAGTAGGCGTGTCAAAGTGACCAATCAGCGAGCTCAGTTGAGTCCTCTCCGTGGAGCGAAAAACTACCGGAAGTGACGATCGGAAGTGACGGTACGGAGGAA
>JBBPBX010027003.1:20344-37635 GCA_038048925.1 Garcialebias charrua
AAAATTCTATCAAATATAAAACCTACAAAATGCACAAGTTTCTGTGATGATTAAATGATGCAATGGGATTGTTAGGAAAGTAAATTATTAAATAAGTTTAAAAAAAACAAGGATTAAAGCAATGAACAATGACTTGGCTGTGGAAACAAGACTTCCACAGAGTAACTTAAAATAAACTGTGAGAACTTTCTCTTTCATTTTATGATGCAATCTTGTGCAAGTCCACATATTTAACTTGAATTATTGTCTGACAGGAAAAAAACAAGTAACTGAAAGGGAAAATAAGTTGTGAAGAAAATAAACACATTTGTAACATCTCTTTTTTTTTATTGTCCCTGATTTTTATCCCTAAGGGTTACAAATTGAGTTTTATTCTAATTTTCAAAAAATTTTTATCTAAGTTTCAGGAGCTGCTGAAACAACAAGATGGTGACGAATGAAACAGTTTGTTTTACATTTATCTTACTTCTAACCTACAAAGCCCTCAACAACCTAGCTCATCTTATGTTACAGATCTTATTGTTCCATATTTTGCTAACAGAGCACTTTGCTCTCAGACTGCAGGTTTACTTGTGGTTTCCTAGAGTTTTCAAAAGCAGAACGGGAGGCAGAGCTTTCAGTTATTCATTCAATCAAACTTTATTTAAACAGATAAATCACATTGAGCCTTGAAGACTCATTTACAAGTAAATGTTAAATGGACTGTACTTATATAGCACCTTTCTATCTCATCAAGACACTCAAAGCACTTTACACTACAAAGTACAATCTGTGTCCTCATTCATACAGCACTCGACTATACAAAGATCAATCGGTGCTTTAGAGCACATTCATACATCGATGGGACACACATCGGAGGCAATGAGGGGTTCAGTATCTTGCCCAGGGACACTTCGGCATGTGATTGCTGGTGGAATCGAACCCCAATTCTTGCATTGGAGGACGACTGCTCTAACCACTCTTTGCGCAGACAATAAGTGGTGAAAATGACAACATAGGTTTTGAAGGCAAAAAATAAATAAATCTTAACATGCTCAATCTTTGGCAAAAAATTAAAAGCATGTAAATGAAAAAAAAAAACGTGCACATGAGCGCATAATGACGCAGACATTCCGCGGTTAAACAATGGTGGTGAGCATGTCCAGAGACAACGCACAGAGGCACAGGAAGAGTTCAGATAAGAGTGATACGTCACTCAAGTTCATATAGTTCCCTCAGGAGAGCTCCGTACACTCTCGAGGACGGCCAAGGACGATATCAGATATAATCCAAAGAGTCCTGAAATGATGACATAATGTTTATTCAGCTGGGCCCCTCTGATTGGTCCACAAACTTCCTCGGTGGGAAAGTGGGGGAGGGGCAGAGCATCAAGGATTACAGAACTTCCAGGCAAATTAAGATTAGGTGGCCTGCCAAGGCCAGCCAGGGAGCCAAATTCAGATAAACACAATTGCTTTGGGGACACGCAGAACTTTACTTATTATGTCTACCTTATGTCTATCAGGATCCTCTCTTGTGGAACCAATTTCCAGTTTTTGTCCGTGAGGCAGACACATTGTCCAATTTTAAGACTAAACTTAAAATTGTTCTTTTTGATAAATCCTACAGTTAGGGTCGGCTTGGGTTTCCTGCGCTATCCCTTAGTTAGGCTGCTCTAGGCTAGACCGCTGGAGGACAAACTGATCACATCTCTTCACTCTGCTGCTGTCTTTACTTTCTCTACTCAACCTGTTTTTCTTTCTTCCTGTGTTGTATTTGTAATTATTTCTACCTTAACATGTGTTTTTTTGTCTTACCGTTTAGGCACACTTAAAATCCTTTAATATGGGGGGCTCTGCGCTCGGGGTCCTTCTTGGGGTCTTGGGCTCTGGTCCCCCCTTTGTCTGCCTCGGGTCTTGGGGGGCGGGTCTCTGATGCTTCACGGTCACTATTGAATGTTCTATTAGAGAAGCCTTATTCACTTTTGCATGCTCACAAACACACACAAATAGATGCAGGGATGTATATGTAGATATTGTATGTAGATATGTAGATGGGTATTTGAATGAATATGCATGTATATACAGTATATGTATGTATATATCTGTAGGTATAGGTATATTGTATATATATATTTATAGAAAGCTACTGCAAAGTCATGAATATTCTAAGTCTTTTATGCATATATGTATATTGTTGCTGTGTTCTGTCATGTTCTTTGCAGGTTTGTGGACAGCGGTCGGGTGTGTTTGCCTTGTGCTCATTTTGTGTATATTTATTATACTTTGTAGTCTTGCTTTCTGTCTTTCCTTTCTTTCTATCCTATTTAAAAAAAATCATAATGGTGTGAAAAGGACGGCTGTAAGGTGAGAAGGGAGTCCCTCTATAAAAGGAAAAAAAAAATCCTTTAATTTTCTTAAAAATCCACAGAGCCTTATAATCAGGTGTGTCTTTAGTAGTAACTCTGGTTGTGCTTATTGACCTCAAATTTATGTAATAATAATAATAATAATAATAATAATAATAATAATAATAATAATAATAATAATAATAATTAATTTAATTTATAACGCACTTTTCATTAATAAAAATCTCAAAGTGCTACAAAGTGCAACAAAAGCAAAAATCAAATAAAACAAGTGATAAAATCAAGTAAAATCAATAATAATATCAACTAAGATCAAAGACAAAATCATGTGGAGGCAGAATAGGCCTGCTTAAAAAAAAATAAAAAAAAATAAAACAAGTGATAAAATCAAGTAAAATCAATAATAATATCAACCAAGATCAAAGATAAAATCATGTGGAGGCAGAATAGGCTTGCTTAAAAAGAAAAGTCTTTAAGCCGTTTTTAAAGTCAACCAGTGACTGTGGAGCTCTCAGGTAGTCAGGGAGGGAGTTCCATAGGCGGGGGGCAGCCACACAGAATGCCCGGTCTCCCATGGTCCTTAATTTGGTTCGTGGAATGTGAAGTAGATTACTGTTCTGTGATCGTAGAGACCGGGTGGATGAATATGGTGCAAGAATGTCCTTTAGATAGTCAGGTGAAGTTCTGTGTAAGCATTGATGTGTAATGAGAGCAGTTTTGTACTGAATTCTGTAGGTGACAGGAAGCCAATGGAGGTTATGGAGAATGGGTGTAATATGTTCAAATTTATGTGGTTATTGTGAATGCGGTGAATAAAGTTTGACTTAGCTTACTTTTTTGTTTCACTTAATGCACCTGTATGAAAACAGATTTGTTCATTGATATTGCACTTTAATAATCCTGTGCGCCTTTTAGTTAGAAAAATTTGGTACTTCCTTTAGGAAAACATCAAAAGATCATTAAAGTTCTGAAACTATGGTACTTTAAGATGAAGGTCAATCTAAATTATGAATATATGTGCTTAATTTTATCCATATACATCTGAATTCTTTCAGTATTAAACATGATGAAACACCATCTGCTTGGCAGACTTTTATTCTGCAGTGAAATTTCAACCAGCTTCAGAAATATTTGCTGTTCGAATAAACTTTGTGTCACTGAATCTGCCTCTTCCCTTAAATTCACTCAGTGTAAACTTCAATTGTCCCTCTTTCAGTTTCCAAATTAGCTTTGTTTATCCAAAGCCACTTTAAGGTCTTCCATTTCCGTGCGAGAGCCTCGTTTTTCAGCGTATTTAACGTAAACTGTCTTGAAGTCTTTTCGTGCAAGAGTTAGTGAAGCTCAGTGACATCATTTTAGCAGAGGAACATCAGAGGTGGAGACATTAAACCACATTGTTTTTGTGAAGCCTACATTTTTATCAACAATCACTGAAATGTGTGCAACATACAGTTAAACAGGCTTTTCAGTCAGCAGTGAAGTCATGCTTTTTGGACCTGTTCTTTCCAATGTTTGAATTGGCACTTTTATTTATTTCTTAGTAGTATTTTTCTGCTTGTTTTTGAATTGGAGTTGAAATACAATTCCTCCTTTCTCTTGAAATATGAACGAATCAAACCATTGGTTAACTTTGAGAGGTCACTGTTTTTTTTCTGCCTTTCCTTTTGGCTGTTCCCCGTCTGTCACCACCGAGAATAAACTGCCTTAACAGTTTTAAAATATAAGAATGTATGGACTGGACTTTAATTTGTTGACAATTTCTGCATAAAGAATAAAGAAATGAAAAGACTGGTCCCGGTAAAAAAACAAAAAAAAAAAACACACAAAAGTGTTAAATCATGTCATCTGGACAGATTCTTCTTGGAAGAAAATTTTTGTCTTTTATCCGACAGGCTTTGTCAGTCTGAGGTAGAGCTGTCATTTCTAACCCAAACCCAGAGCCCGGCCCAGCCTGACCTGACCCAGATTAGGGCCAGTTCGGGCCATAATAATGTGCTTAATGTGTGGGCCTGGCCGGTGTCAGGCTTTTTATGGTGTCAGCGGATGCATGCAGCTGACCATCCAATTATATGGCAACATGGCTTGCCATACTTTCACCTTTTCACACGTGGTGCAGCGGGTTCGGATGTTGTCAGTCCATAGAATGGGCGTTATCAACTGTTATCACCCCCATTCGTATGGGCGAATAGGTCACAATCTACCTACTAGCATGTTGAACATAACGTTATCAGAGTTGTTATCGCAGTGAGTAGGCAGCGTGTTTCCGACAACCCGGAAGTGTAGGGTTTTGTTTTTTTCAGCTTATGTAACCCTAACACTAACCCTAACCCTAACCCTAACCCTAACCCTTTCCTCAACCTAACCTTAAACCTGACCCCCAGAGGACCAACCCTAAACTTAACCCCGTTACCCCTGTGCCTAAACCTAACCAAAACCCTAAACGTAACGCCAGAGGCTTTAGTCGAGACTTTAAGACTTTGCTAAAGACGTAGGCTGCTGTCATCGCTTGTAACGGTGACAACGTACCTTTAAACCTTCTAGTAGGTACAGTAGGGGCATTCTGACCGCTACGAATGGGGGTGATAGCAGATGATAGCGCCTATTTTATGGTTGATAACAGCCGAAGCGGGTGCCAATTGACTGCATGCTGACAGGCCTTGAAAGAGGTAAAAAAATAAAAAAGTTGAGTTAAGCTTCAGATGGATTACTGTCAGGTAGCAATCCATCAGCCCAAATGGACATTCATTCAGCCGCTGCACTCAGCGGATGCGCGCGCCCGACGACCCAAACAGGTGAGATCCCAAAATGTTCAATATGTCAGAGCAGGGTCCGTGTCTGAATAATGCAGAATGCTGGCAGAAGCAGGGATTTACTGCACTTAGATAGACATGAAAAGACAAACACCCCCCTCAGCTCTGATCTTCTGCCCCCTCAGCCACACACATCTGCCAACCCTTAATAACTATATAAGTAGTAAAAGCTTACCGGTAATTTAAAATGTTGAGGGCGGGGGTTTGGGGGTTGTGTTCAGACCTGAAATTACTGTTAATTTGTTGGGTCGGGTGGGGTTTGGAAATGATGGCTACGAGCTGAGGCCAGGTCAGGTAAGATTTTTTTTCGGCCCTAATGCAACTCTAGACTGAGGCCTGCCAACAAGAACTGTCGTATAAATAGCACCTTATTAATGTGTTTCAAGCCAGCCTGCTGTGAAATCCCCAGAAACTGGTTTACACAAGCAGAAAGTGGACCATCAGTCTAAAAATAGATCATCAGTGCATAATAATCAATTGTTTTAGGCAAGATGGCCTCTTGCTTGCCAAACCAGCCACCCGCTTCGGATGTTATCAACCATAAAATGGCCCCTATCAATTATTATCATCCCCATACAGTACGTAGCGGTCAGATTGCCCCTCCTGTACCTCCTAGAGGTTTAAGAGTATGTTGTCACCGTTACAAGCGATGACAGCAGGCTCCGTCTTTAGCTAAGTGTTAAAGTTTAGAGTAAACGGT
The DNA here is from genome assembly GCA_038048925.1 of Garcialebias charrua. Lineage (NCBI taxonomy): Eukaryota > Metazoa > Chordata > Actinopteri > Cyprinodontiformes > Rivulidae > Garcialebias > Garcialebias charrua. Next base: position 26,202 of record JBBPBX010027003.1, read on the forward strand.
CTTGGGTTAGGTTTAGGGTCTTGGTTAGGTTTAAGCACAAGGGTAAGGGGGTCAGGTTTAGGGTTGGTCCTCTGGGTCAGGTTTAAGGTTAGGTTTAGCAAAACGGTTACATAAGCTGAAAAAAACAAAAACGCTACACTTCCGGCTGTATGGAAATATGCTGCCTACTCACAGCGATAATAACACTGATAACGTTCTTTTAAACATGCTAGGAGGTAGATTGGACAATTTCGCCACTACATATGGGGATGATAACAGTTGATAGCGCCCATTGTATGGACTGACAACATCTGAACCCGCTGAACCAGCCTGAAGACAAGTTGGCAAAAATTATTTTAAAAAGTAAGCACACACAATTTTTTTAATTTAAATTATTATTTATTTATTTATTTATTTATTTATTTATTTATTTATTTATTTATTTATTTATTTATTTATTTATTTATAACCATTTTGGCCAGGTTGTCCTCAGGCTGGTTTGGTTTGGAGTAGTAAGCAGCAATCTTAAGATTGGCAATCTTGCTATGTTTTAATTGTTTGCTTTTTAATTTCTAACTGTTAGTTTATTTTAATTCTTAAATGTTTGTTTTTAACTTCTGTATTGTGCAGCCCTTAGTGCACCTGTTGGCGGCTGGAAAGGGCTCTATAAATAAAGTTTGATTGATTGCTTGATTTAATACATACTAATAATTGTTGCCTGTTAATGTAACATAATAATAATAATAATAGTAATAATAATAATCATTTTATTTAAAAGCACCTTTCAGGACACCCAAGGACACTTAACAAACCAATACAGTGCAAACATTATAATAATGTTGCATTAATAGAGCTAAACACTATACTGACAAGTGCTTCATTTTCATATATTTGATAACACTAAGCTTTGGTCACAGCTTATCAGCTACAAACAGGATAATTAACTTCAAGGATAGTAAAATAACTAAAGAGCTGTACTTCCTTATTATAGTGTAATAAGATGAACTTACCCCTCCACTGACGGGGCCAAAGCTGTGCCCAGATTTATCAGGCTCCTCCAAATACAAGGTGTAAAAATCTGGTCTGAGGGAAAATATATACTTTTCAATAAGAAAACATAAACACCACTTTTAATTAAACAATTTAGGATAAAAATCTGAAGGTACTGGACCAACCGTTCATTGTCTGGCAGCTGCAGCCACTTTAGGACAGTAAATACTCTTTCCTCAAATGGCACTTTACTTTGAAAAAACAAACAAAGAAAAAAATACATTGATATTGTCATTTTCTTTTAATTCTGACTGCTGTATTTAAAATTAATTTAAGGTTTTCTTGATTTTTGTCATATTCTATAGTCTGTTTCCGTTTCCACTTCCTTTAGTTCTTCTCTCACACTTGGTCTGAGTTTGTAAATTATCACTTCAGATAACAGAACATAACCTCCTTCAGTATGAACGTTCCTTCGTTTTATTAATTTCAGCTGTGCTGTCACATACAATCTGGGTTTTATCATCCTATCTGCCTCAGTCTGGCACGTAGTCTGCATTTAGTGTATTTCCTGACATCAGCACACACCAGGCACTTCTTTGGAAGTTCAAAAGTAAAGTTAATGAAAATGTTCAAGCTGTTGATTTAAACACACTGATACACTGAATGATAAATGATGAGCTTCACTGGTGTGGTTGACTTTGGAATGACTAACCTTTACTCAAAATCCTATTTTCTTAAGTGAAAAATGCCCTGGGATAACTCATCCGTTACAGCTTACTTTACGGTAAACACAGAGAAAAGCAGACTCTGAGCACGTCTTACACTAAAACATTTCCAGATCTCTGAACTGGACACAAATCCAGATCCTGTTTTTAATACATTTCTCTATATATCAGCCTGGTAACAATGGCCAATGTTGCAGACATACAAGCACACAAACTATTAACAAAAGACTAAATGGTCTTTTGTTAATAGTTAATACTTATAATGGCATAATCAGTGCCAAGTATTTCCAATGAAATGAGCCCAGACAGGTACTCGCTCTCCTGTCCTGACTTGTTTATTTTGTGAAAAGTACCTTTTCCAAAACTAAGACATAAATGCACACCAGAAATTTGACATGTTTGCATAGGCCATCATGAAAAGTTTTGTCTAATAATGCATAAAAAGCAAATTCATATATTTTGAATTAACCTTAAGTATGTCGTTTTCTAATCAGTTAAGAAAGTACTCAACTAATGCTTATAATAGTATATATAGTTAAAGAACATTCCATTGTCCAAACCAACCAGTGGATCTAGATGGTTAACCAAAAACACAAAGCATGAATCCCAGTTAGTTTTATAGATGTTTGTGAAATAACTCATAACTAGAGAAATTGCATTTCCTGCGAAAATGCAGTGTGAATGCTTATTGCTGATGAACTTGCTAAAAACGGATTAAATTAGCTAAACGCATGCTGAAATATTGCTGAAATAGAAGAACAAGTCTAAGTTTTCAGAAGAAAGCAGAACACATTTGTTTAATTATGTTTAAATAAGCAGAAATTAGCACAAAAATTGGAAAATTAGCTAAAAAAAAAAGCTGTAATTAGAAAAAAATGAATCTTATGCAGCCAGAAGGAAGTGAAAAAAATAAATAAATTAAAAATGATGGAATTACCGTAGCTGAAAAAGCTAAATAGTACCGGTAGCTGAAAAAGCTGAAACAAGCAGAAATAACCAGAAAGGAGCATAACAATATGAACTTATCAGAAAGAAGTTAATTAGGCTGAAAGTAGTAGAAATTACCACAAAAAACTTGAATTTATCTGAAAACAGCTGAAGTTAGCTACAAAATGCTAAAAAAAACTAAATCTAGCTGAAAAAGTAGAGCAAGCTTAAATTAGCAGAAGAAAGTAGAAAGAGCACATTTCTGTGCCCAATTAGGCTGACAGAAGCAGAAATTAGCAGCAAAAAAAAAAAAGTGGCACATCCGAAAAAAGTTGAAATTAGCAAACAAATGCAGTTGAAAAGTACCAATAGTTTAAAAGAGCTGAAAGATGCTTAAATTACCAGAAGAAAGCAGAGAGCTAATTTTTTTCTGAATTAGGCTTACAAAAGTTTAAATAAGTGCAAAAAATGTGGAATTAGCTGAAAAAGCTAAAATTATCATAAAACAGCTAAACAGTTGCTGAAATAGCTGACACTTGCATAAATAAGCTGAAAGGAGCATAGGCTGAAATTAAAAATAAACTAGAAGAAGCACAACAATCTAGTTAGCAGAAATAATCTGCAAGAATCACAAAACAGCCAAAACTAGCTGACAAAAAAAGCTTAAATTTGCACAAAGAAGCTGAACCAGAAGAAAATGTGAAAGGAGCAGTAAAAGGTTGTAAACAGATCTAAAGATCTGAAGGATGTAGAATGAGCTCAATTCATATTCTATGAGGAAAAACAAGGCAGAAAAGGCTCAATATTTCAAACAGCTAAACTTGCACCAATACAAAAAGTCATAGCAAGTTTGTCCTGAAAGAGCTGAACATTTTGATTTATGATTTGTTGAAATATTTTGAAAACTGCAGGAGAAGAATAATGCAGAAAAATGCACGGAAGAAAAATGGATCACAACAGTGTGAATGCTTCATAAACGTTCACACAATTACCAAGATCTAACCATTCCAATGTTGGTTGTAGTCTGTATGTTTGATAAGCTCACTTCATTTTAAGTTTTGAGTTATAATATACCATCTGTATTAAGGTGTTTCTTGAATGCAGTTCATTCTTCCAGATTTCTGTTGGAAGAAAACTAAAATTTATTGAAAAAACATGCGTGCTTGTACACAAGGAATGCCCCATCATGTTTAGATAAATAAGCTGCTCAACAAGATGAACGATCAAGGTCATAGAATGTTGCTCAGAGCATTAAGACCATAAAAATCTGCGTCAATGGCTGTTATGTCTAGCAAAAACTGCAATGAGCATGTGCTGAGTCAGCGATAGCTCCACTGTAAATAAATAAAACAAAATGCCAATGAAATGTGCTGTAAGACAAATGCGCAATTTTTGCAAAAGCCCATTTAAATAACAAACTACCGGTAAGCATCACACACTGATGAGTCTTAGTCTGGCTGAAAGTGAGGCAGACAAAGGAATGTTCTTGTTGAAGTGGACCTAACCTTGGTCGACAAAATAAGTCTCGCCATAGACTCCAAATTTTTTAAAAGGAAAACCAAAAAACCTACATTGTTCGTCTAATGGACAACAGACATTTAGACCAAACTATATTTTCTTTTTCTATTTTAGTTTAACCTAAACCAAGTAATGCATGGAGGAATAGTTTGGAAGAAGAGGCCTTTGTTACAGAAGCCCTCCTGAACCTTCTATAAGTATAGATCCCTATACAGTATCTAACTTTTACAGCATGACCTACCCCTTAATTGGTAATTGTAGCTGATCTAAATCATGATAGCGTACACACCAGGTGTATATAGATGAGGCTTAAGGTAAAATCCCAATCATAAGCCCACCTAAAACCACATAAATGCATGGCACATAGAACCAGAGTGGCACAGACTGGAAACCATCCAGCCAACAACCTTCGATGTGGGGACCTGCAACTCTAACGTTGGTCATCAACCTTCATCCAAGGGTCGCCTCCTCTGCTTCAATCAAGGGGTCCCCTCTACATGCTGATACAAAAATAATTGTTGCTGATCAATCAACAATTCTAATCGTTGTGGAATTACTGGTGTGGAATTACCGCTGTGGATTATAAACTTTGTTTTCCAAGGGATAACAGACTAAGTTTGCCGCAATAGGATTACCTACAAAAAGTATGGGATTACCTACAAGCAGTATGGAATTAACAACAAACATTATGGGAATACCTTTTTTCCTCACTTGCTGGATTACATCAAGATCAGAGACATTTGGTGGTATCCTTTCGTGTTGGAACTCATCCCCAGGGACGGGCGATGACTCCCAAAAGGGGGGAATGTAGTGAACCTAACCTTGGTCGACTGAGATGCAGGATTACACCTTCGTCTCTTTGAACTGTCCCAGTGATACCTTTTTACTGACCCTCTCAGTAAAACAGACATTTAACACAATTTATTCCATTTGTTGGAGTCTAAGAATATAATCTCTCACAAAGACACTGTTTCTACTCTTTTAATTGTGTTCTAATACAAATGTAATCTAAGCATCACCTGTGTTATTCATATGAGCAGTTGTTGTACTTTACAATATGTTTTATGATCACATATGCTGGTTTATTCTGCACCATTGATGCTGCTCAAAAACTGTGTGAACGTTGAAGGCCCGTGTGAGAGTGGCCTGGTGGTTTTGTTTAGAAATGGACAAGACAGCTTAATCAAGTCGTAGACAAAAGTTGCCGTTCTGTCTCCTTTCCTCCTAAAACAATTATTTCTATTTTCAAAATAGATTTTCTGTGGTTTCACAGCTTCTAATCTTCTGACGTACTATTATTCCACTCCTACCTCCCTGGTAGTTCACCAATGAACGGAGTGGAAACTGTGATATGAAGTCTCTCCTTAAAAGTCTCATTTCCTGTTTCTAGTTAGTCCGAATGGACAGTAAGAGCTGTCATGTTCTCTTTCTTTAAGCTGGATAAATTGCAGTCACGAGTCAAAGACTGGTTTATCAGCTAAGAATTTATAGAATGCCTCCATGAATTCAACAGAGCTAAAAGCTCCAAGTTCTTAATGAACTTTCCTTTGAGAAACGTTTTATTTTGAAACCAACCAGGAAGTGGCCACTGTTTCTGCCGAGGAAGGCAAGCTTCAACGATATGTTGAATCAGTAAACCCGCTGAAGTTCAACTGGACGTGACCGGACCTATAATCTGCTTATTGTCTAAGACTGCTTCTCAACTCTTATCAATACCTGGACTTAGCATCTGAACAGGTAAAGAGTCGCTGATTGTTGGCTGAGCGTGCGAGGGAGTCCAACTGGATCTCGTTTGGAAAAGTGTCAGCCTGGTTAAACTCAAAATAAACAACTCATATTTTTTACCCTATTTCTTCCTCTCCTCCTATTTTCTCTTAAACCTTTCACTTTATCATTCTAAGCTGGTAACTAAATTTTAAGCTAAATGCCTACGGATATAAGTAAATATGTCATCCTAGTACTTGTGTCTGTTGTTTACAATTAAATTTGCTGACGGGTTTAATTTGTAAGAAATTGAAATCAGTCAATCAAGTGTACCTGATGTTAATTTTAGTTGATTTTATTTTTAAATAAAAGGAAATGTCTCTAGCATGCCAACTATAGTTCCCTTTATCAGTCAGGTTCACTCGGTGCAACACTATTGCTATGGAAATTGCGCCCCCGCACGATTACCTGAAGGAATACATTCACGCCTTTACGGCAGTGGGCGTCAGCGTCACCTCAGAGGCCCCGCCCTCTGGGTACTTAAGATGCTAGCGCCCATCCAAACTGTCTCTTTTTGCCCTTCACCTCGCTTAAACCTGAACTTCGTGGGACTTCTCTGTAGACACATCACTCGTTAGAGGTGAGCTCGTTCCCTACGCTGAGTGTGCAGAGAAATTTCCTATGTATTACTGGGCTGGCGAAAGCTGGTCCAGCGCCTTTTTCTTTAACCTCAAAGTTTTTCTCTTCTCTCTCCGCAACTGCTTCGCTCGACGGCGCTAACTGCATCATATCGCTACCCTGCTAACGAGTAGCAGGCTAGCCAGCGAAAGTGACATGACGGAGGAGACGTCTTCGGATGAGGAATTAAAACAACTTGCTCATTTCTTCTCGGCCATGGCTCCAGAGAAGGGAAAGCGGAAACCCAGAATTCCAAAAAAGCCCAGCAGGCCAGCGAGTCCCAGCTCGCGCGCCTGCCCCAGTGGCTGCGGATATTCCCTATCGGCGACGGACACCCACGAGGATTGTCCTGTCTGCCTGGGGATGCTACACACAAAAACAATGTTGGACTCCCCCAGCTTCTGTCCACACTGCAGCCAGATGCTGGAGGCGGTGAGGAGACACCGCGTGGACATCGTGGCCAAAGCCATGGGCGCCGCCGCTGCGCCAACAGACCCGGATCTCACCGAGGCTCTCACTCCCACGCTCGAGAGTATGGATCTGGAGGACAATGGACATGACAAATGGGGGGAGAGCTTGGACAGGGCAGCTCCCGTCGGTGACTCGACAGCTGAATTTGACACTCGAGACATGATGAACGCGGATGAGATCTCGCTAACAGCCTCAGGTGAAATTTCTGATGGAGAAGCTGACAACGAGTACGAAGGAGAGGAAGAAGACCTCTCACGGAACCCGGAGCCAGTGCTGCCAGAGACAGACATATCGATCCACGCCATGTTCGACTTGTGTCGCAGGGCGGCGGATGCGTTACATATCGCCTGGCCAGAACCTCCACCTCGCCAACAGGTTACGAGGTTGGCAAGGAATTATTTTTATGCCAAGCAGTAGTCGACAACAAAGCACAGGATGTCCATCTTCTCGGATTTCCTCTCGGAGCTTACTCGCACCTGGGATGAACCCAGGGCTCCCATGCTGCTGCCGCTCTCCCAGTTCCTTCACGTAGCTGGAATGGAAGCAGCTGGAATTGCCAACGTGCCACAGATGGAGGACATGCTGGTGTCTCACCTGGCCCCCAGATCTTTTGGCACAAAACCAACTTTGCCCAGCAAAGCCTGCCGCGCTTCAGCTGCACAGCTCGAAAAGTGCTACAGAGCTCAGGGTCTCGCGGCACGTGCAATGAACGCCTCCTGCCATGATGCAGGCATACCTGGCAGAAAAGCTGCAGGAGCTCCAGGTGACAACAGATAAACAGACTGCGACTGAGGTGCTGGAGGAAGCCCATAGGGCCACTGACTTTGTGCTCCGCATGATGGGGACGGCAGCCATCACACATGGAAGATGCATGACTGAAGTGGTCATCGCCCAGCGTCATCTGTGGATGACCCTGACGGACCTTCCAGAAGGTCAGCGGTTCCCCTTTTTGCACCACCCGATCGAGCCGACGGGACTCTTCGGGAAGGCTCTGGAACGGATCCAGAGCAGGCTGGAGCAGAGGCGAAAACAGGCTGAAGCCCTCCGTGAGGGGATGCCAAGGAAAACTTTTGCCCCCCCCCCAGGGACACCAGCGGGAGCAGACCCGTGCAGCCTCGACACCGCTCAGCCACACGTCGTCCCCCACAAAAGAAGCTAGCTTACAATGGGAAGCAGCGGCAGAGACCCCTAGCAGGTCCATCTCAGGCCAGTCAGTCCTGGAGCAGGAACATATTCGTTCCTCGCCAAGCGGTCCCGCCGAGAACCTCCTGGACGAACCGTGATGGGAGACAGAAGCGGGCCTGACGAAGCGGGCCCTCTTCACAGTTTTGCTGGTTCGTCCGCCCACGGGATACGGAAACCTGGTTATTACTACCCAGACTTTATTTGTAAAAGATCACGAAAAGCTAGTGATATTAATGTATGCACTAAACATAAATGTTCTGCTGTGTGTGAGATAAAGACAAACTTTTGTTGCATAAAACACAAAAATAAAAGTACCAAAGCACAGTTCTCCCTGGTTCTTGACTCAAAAAACAAACAAACAAACAAAAAAAAACAACACAGCAGCCTATTTTTAAAGACAGTCACGATGAAGGGAGAGGGCTATCACCCCCCTCCCTTGTGGTGCACAAGGTGCCAGGTCAGAACAATGAACCCCAGCAGGGCGCCCCAGGACTGTCTGCAGCAGACAGACTTTGCGGCGTCCGCGGGCGGGAAGGCCAGCTCACGCACGGCCGGACGGGAGGAGTCAAATACTCACCCCCCCATGCAACAGGAGCTCGGGGGCCTGTAATACACAAACCCTCCGAGCTCACAGCGCATCCGCATGCCCGGACGGCGTGTCTGCTAAACACGAAGGCCATGACGACAGCCTGTCATGGTCCCCAACTGCAACTCATCAAATGAACGCACCGGTCTACGGGGGCACTGCAGTCGCCTGTAAGCCCAGGCCGTGCACACATGCTGAAAGGGAAGACACCAATAATGCTGCAGAAGCTGTCAATAAATGTCGTCACATTACAAACAATGCACCCCGGCCGACTCGGATAATTTTTCCTCGTGCCCAACAGAGTCTGGACCTCATGAATTGGTCCTGATCTGTAGGTGCTGAGCAGAGAAATAAAAAAATTAAAGCTCTAAGCGCTCAAACTGAGACAGGCTCTCCGGCCTGTAAAACCGGCAGGCCACACATAATCAGTAGATCTGAAATATGTGACCAAGCTCAGTGCACAAGCCCAGCTGCACCTTTGAATAACGACCCCTCATCGGGAGGTTTTCAGCTCCGTCATAAAACTGCAGAAAAGCATTCCAACTCCACCACAGATTACCGTATTTCTGGGTGTACAAGTCATCACCGTTTTGTTCAAGGCATGTCCTTCAGGGAAGCGTATCTCTTCAATACGCTTTTGTCCGGAGAGCTCTCGACGGGGTCAGAGAGTGACCCTCACGCTCTGCCGACACCTCTTGGGCCCCTTCGAGGCAGCCATGCCCTGCACACTATGCACGCTTCTAAAAATGCAGGCTCTGCAAATATGGCTAAGCATGCGGACGCGCCCTGCCCCCCTCGGGTGAACAGGGAGGACCCTGATCAGCTCAGGGTGTCCAGCAACCCTGGGGCCCCAGAAGGACCCCCCAGTGTCCACAACAGACGCCCCACTGTGTCGAGCATTGTCCTACGTGTTAACTAACATGGCCACATCCAAGGGAGGATGGGAAATGATCCACAGAGACTGGACTGCCCAAGTCCTCTGGAAACAACAGGACACGAAATTACTCATCAGCTTCCTGGAATTGAGGCCAGCTCACCTATCTGGGAAACACGAGCCGCTCATGTAGCACGTCCCTGGGCTAGTGTCACGGAAGGTGACATGCACCTTGGGCAGCTCAAACCACGAGACAGAGGCTCTCTCAGGAGGGCCTCTTCTAACCCCAGAACGGAGGCGGAGCCAAAGGCTTGTGGACCAGATCTGGCCACGGTGCAGCCGGGCATCCGTAGGTCTGTCCGCCTGCAAAACCGGCACGCTCTACAACCTGTGCCTCTCACTAAACGAAGCAGACGCTCTGGCCCACAGCTGGCCAGCAGGGACGCTACGTTGCACCTCTCCCCCCCGCACCTCCAATTCAGGTGAATCGGGAACACACATGCAAGGGAAACCCCTCCCTTGCATGGGTCAAAGGTCACCCTATGTCCTAACGCCGCATATGTCCCAAAGGTTCCAACTTTGAATCCCAGAAGTCTGGACTTTGAACTTTCTTCATTTCCTCCTGCTCCCGTCCTCACTAGCCGTGTTTCCATCAAGGTTTCTAGCTGCACATTTTGAAGTATCGCAGCAGAAAAGCTTAATGGAAATGGCAAAATCCGTATTTACTTCCTCAAATTCGCCAAAAAGTTTATACGCTCACTTGAGGTGGTTTTTGGGAGCTTCGAAAATGAGCAGATGCGCAAAACGACAGATGGAAACAGATTTTCCGACAGTTCTGCCGTAGCGAACATTCACGTCACGTGACGTTCAGCTGTTTCCGCTCCGGACAACATGTAACATCGCTAAAACTAGTTTGCATGACAGAATAAATACAACTTGCCCGATAGCAACACATACCTGAAATATTCTCTCCATTTTGACGAGATGTGTGGCCGGGTTCTGTTTTCAACCGCTACTTCCTGTTTACTGTAGACATGCGCAGTGCTGACGTCTGACGTAATGACGCTGACGTCTGACGTAATGACGCTGTGCGTGGCTTGGTAGATGCGCTACAAGCCAGCAGATGGAAACACTTCTGCTTCGCATTAATTTGTATTTACATATTTGCGAGATTTCAAAAATTAGCTCAAAATTCGAAATGAAAATGGATGGAAACACAGCTACTGAGGCACAGAGGAGGTTGAGAGCACTCTGCCCCGTCAGGGCCTTGGGTGCTTACATTGAAAGAAAAGATGATTGGAGGAAAACAAACCAGCTGTTTGTATGTTTTGCCAACCCGACTGCTGGTAGGGCCCTGTCAAAACAGCGCCTCTCACACTGGGTGACTGAGGCCATTAAAAGGGCGTACAGTGGCAAAGGTCAACAGGTGCTCTCTGGGGTGCATGCCCACTCCCAGTGCTTTAAGTGGAAAAAAATAAGTGCCGGTACTCTCCCTAATGTCATAATAATATGGGACAGAAACATAGTATTTTTATCTAGATCTGTCTACTGAGTTAAAGATCAGTATTTTTAATGTAATTTAATGTAATGTAATTTAATGTAATCAGCCAACTGGTTGTGTAACACTGTGAGAGGGTGCTATTTATAAGACTGAGCTGAACTTATTTCATCCAAGATGGCGGCGCGTGCAAACGTTGCGGCTTCTCTCTCTCCCAGCAACACGGTGCTTTCGTCTGTTTTGTCCTGCACGCCGCAATTTGCCGGCACGTCTTTGTCTTGTCTACGTGTTCAAGAACG
>JBBPBX010027005.1:0-28932 GCA_038048925.1 Garcialebias charrua
GGAAGGACCGGGTTCGACGGGACCCTCTTCCGGCGCGATGGAGCGGAGCTTCAACTGTACAGCCTTGCAGCAGCCTCGCAGCAGGCTCGCAGCAAGAGGACCTTCTCCTTACAGATTAATTTACGGGAGACACTTGGTGAACTTTGTGTTGTCTTCACTGGAACAGCGATAACTCCCAAAATCTCATCGCGTGCAACGAGCGGAGCTGGCGAAAACCGGAAGAGGAACAAGCTAACATTAGCTTCGGATTCGGGTGGTCTAATGCTAAAAGGAGCAGCAAACTGCGGCGCGCTCAGACGGGTTTCGGTAAGTTATCTTAAGCTAACACTAACAGTAAGTCAAATGAGTAATAAAAAAAGAGCTAATTTTAAAACAACAACACATTACAGATACTGGCTGTTACAGAGGGCGTGAACAGATCGTTGAAGGGCGTGGACTTCAAGAAACCGGTCGTTCAAAACGAAAGTTAAAAATGGCAGAATTAAAAAGGGTATAATTGATTATCTAATAATTATTTTGTGCATTAAATTGAAGGAATAGGGTCTGGATATCCCACAGAAATACCATAAAAATTTAAAAAATACATCTGAGGTCCCCTTTAAGACCTGTCTGTGAGGGCTACTCCCTCCTTAGCACTTTGAGATTTCCATTAATGAAAAGTGCGTTATAAAATGAATTCATTACTATTATTATTATTATTATTATTATTATTATTATTATTATTATTATTATTATTCAAACCCCAATCTGTCCTCTTCTTTTATTCATCTGACTCCAAACAGTTATTAAAAGCTTTGCCTGCATCCCTTTACTTTTATTAAATGTTTCAGAACGAATGACCCAACTGGATGGCTGAATTAAATTACAAATAAAAGTGACTCCGACCTATGTTTGGTTTTTCTAGAAATTATTATGCTCCTGTCTGCAGTACCTTTTTTCGTCCATCAGGGGTCTCCATTATACTCAGGCTCAGTGTTGCCAGGTGTACGATAATTTTCGTATTTGTACGATAATTTTGCCCTCTACGATGTACGATCGATAATCCCGAAAAAGGCCAAAAATACAATAATTTCGCCATTCTGTGAACGTGTAGTTGTGATCGGTTTCCATCAGCCTGTCGCAACTGTCTGTCGGAGTTTTTTGTGAACCCTGAAGGCGTCTTGAAATTCCAGCTAATCGTGCTTTTCTAAATGTGACAGAAGACTTTCTGTAGAGCACCAGACAATAATGCGTATTAATGTCTATGGTTCCCCCCAGTACTGACGCCACAAAGCTGTGAGTGCCTGTTAAACGCTACAGTATTCAACAATAGAGTGACTATCGAGCATACTTGTTTTGTTTATGATGGGTGTACGATAATCCTACATTTCTCACCTGGCAACCCTGCTCAGGCTATACACGAAACGACTGTCTTTTGCGTCCCCATAGTTGCCAAATCCGCTTATTTCAAGCGGCATTGGGCTTGTTTTTCCCTGGAGTCGCTTTCAAATTTGATCATCCGCTTGTGGCGGCTTTTCATTTTTGCTTCTCGCGGACATTGAGTCGCTTATTTGTGCTTGTTTTGAAGGAGCTGATCGCTTCTTTCGGTCTAGAGATCTGGCAACCCTGCACCCTGCAAGACGTGTACATTCACTGGAGCTATTCACAAAAGTACGTCTTCCAAATTGGTAATCCACTTTCTCTGCTTCTTATATTGGGAAATGCAAGTATGATGCGTTCGGTTCTACATTCTCACGGCCTATACACAAATTATAAGAACGGCGACGACGTCTCGTGAACCAGTCGGACCTAGTGGCTCGTTAGCTTTGCTGTTAGCTGCTAAGTTCGTCTACAAAAACTAAATTTGGATTATTTAAAGTCGATATTGTTTATCTACACGACGCGCCACTGTACGCTTTGTTAGCGAATCCGATGTGAGCTGTCTACCGTTACAAAGTTATAAAATGTCTGCTGTTAGGCAGCCTATGCTATGCTAACGGGAGATCCACTGCAATTTCCAAATTTCCCGTTGTTTAAGTGTTATAACCTAAAATTATTGAGATAGAATGTCATAATCCTTTTTGATCAATCCTTCCAACCGTGAAGATTCATTCGGCCCTAATTAATTTATCTCGAACTATCCGCAAATATTTTATTTGTTTATTCAAAAAACCGTACAATCCTGAGGCCTTCTAGCCTGGTTAAAACCAGACCCCCGTTCAGAGCTGAGCTGAAGTTCTAATTTTTTCATTTCACCCACATTCACGCTGTAGAAAATGATCTAGTCCTGTTAAAATGGAGAAGTGTAAACCGTTTAATGTAATGTTTATTTTGTGTTTCAGGAACCCAGCACCAACTCCTGAGGAGGTGAAGACTAGTTTATTACTCTATTAAACTGCTGTATCTAAATAAACTTTGTTCTAACTTCAGCGCCTCAATGTCTGCATTATCTGCTTCGTACAGTATATCTGTTGGTACAGTTTTGATTATTTAATCCTCAGATAGCTTGTAAAAAGTTTAAGAAGGAAAAACAATCCATAATATGTCATACAGGCTAAAAAAATACAGTAGTCATTATTTTCCTCCTTCTGTTTTTGAATTCTTTAAAGTCCATGACTCACCATATTTTCAAATTGCATCGCCATTATTTATTTGTTTATTTAAAAATAATACAGGAGCGTTTATTTATATTGTAGAGCAGGGGTGCTCACACTTTTTCAGCATGCGAGCTACTTATAAAAAAAACAAGTCAAAAAGATCTACCCAATACAAAAATGCAAAACATATAATTATCTTCAAATGTATTAAGGATTCTTTTTATGTACAATGTACCTATGTTGATGTACCTTGCATAACTGAATAAGCCAATATTGCACAACACATGTAATAAATCAGGGGTCACCAACCCGTAGGGACCAAATGGGGTGATGGTGACAGCAATATAGATTTTTTAAAATTTATTTAAAAAAAAGATGGTAGAAACTGATCCCCACCCCCTTCTTTATAAGAATCTGGTATTTTACTTTAATTAATAAATGTTAAAAAATCATTAGATTTTTTTTAACTTTATAATGTCATCTCTAAAAAAAACTCCAGCAAATCTAAAGTGGTCCACAGGCCGCCAGTTGATAACCACAGTTGTAGCAGGTTGTTATGGCTCCGGACACGTTTAATTTAGTGAAGGAAGGCATAAAAATGGCTCTTTTGGTACGGAGATTTACAGCGGTGTATTTTACAGACTGTCCCTGAACGCAGCGCGAAAGTGTGTTTTGCAAACGCTCGCGCTGCGGGACAGGGAAACGTGCAGAGAACGGAGAGTAGTCAAGGAGGTTATGCTGTATGAACAGTGTCTCGTATGATTTTAATAATAAAGCCACATCAACTCCCAACCAGTATGTTTTAGCGTGCAGAGAAACATCACAGCGTCACTCACCCGGAAGATGGTGGGGGCGTTTCGCTTTGAAGTTGCTGCTGTCCGAACAGGGATTTTAGTTCCTCCACCTTTCTCTTTCTCACCTGGCTTTTGGGTGGGAAGTCCATGTCGTATTTTCCATGAACAGTCCGAAATCTGATTGTTTTAGCTTGATATGTTTCGCCGCGTTCCACCTTCGCGCCGTTGTTTTCAGAAGCTGCATGAGCATGACCTAAAGCTCTCATCTGATTGGCTGCCGTGTATGTCAATCAAGTGATGGGAGGATACAACTCAAGATTCAGTTGTCATCTGATTGGTTGCCCTGTATGTCAATCAAGTAACGGGATGTTTGATTGGCTGACAATTTTTTTAATGTCACGCTGCGGGAAAATAATAATAATAATAATAATGTCACGCTGCGATCGACCAGTAATGCCTCCGCGATCGACCGGTCGATCGCAATCGACGTAATGAGCAGGTCTGTTGTAGAGAAATAACGCTAAATGTGTTATTTCATGATTCATAGCAGATTTTTAGCAAAAGCTCGGGGAAGATCTGCCCCTCTCTTTTTTCTCTCCCCGTGGGTCGGGAGTTCAGAAAGGTAGCCGCGCAGCGGAGCTCTGAGCGCGCGTGCCCCGTGCTCTCTGGACAGAACCGAGCCCTGAGTCAACGAAAAGAACTTCAAAGGTAACAGCAGAACGGGGAGCCAGGGAGAAGACGAGAGAAGCCGCGTGGCTCTTGCTCCTCTCTGGGCAGAAGCTGAGAGGCTTTGAGAGCAGCGAGCAACAGTCCGCAGCGGTGTTATATCTTATTAAAACGTCTATAAAATAAATAAAAAATAAAAACAGAGCACTGGTCCAGTTGTACACACAAATGCACCAAGAAATATGCAGTTTTAACTCCCATTTTTTAAAGATATGTATGGGAACAATTAAATAAATAACAAGTAGGACAGTGCTTTTATTGAGGCAAAAAATATTGTGATATCAAGGTATTTTACTTAATAATTTCTGTATATAGCCTGTTTCAGCTTTTTCAGCTAATTCTACATTTTTAATCCAACTTTTCAGCCTAATTTAGCAAAACCATGCTCTTGTTTAGCTATTTTTTAAATCATTCTAATTAACTTAAACTGTTTATTTTCATTAGACCAGTGTTTTTCAACCTTTTTGGAGCCAAGGCACAGTGTTTTCATTGAAAAAATCACGAGGCACACCACCAACCAGAATTGTAAACAGAGATACTGTACTCTGTATCCGCCTATATTAAATATATAGTCATTCTTATCATAGTGTCTTGAATAGAAATGAAATAAACACAGAAATGTATTTTTATCATATTTTATATTTCTTATTTCAATATGGTCTTGTGACTGTTACATGCTCAAAGCAGCAAGGGGCGATATGTACCATTTAAGTTTACCGGTATATATTTTTTTGGGTACTTCATTGTGTGTTTTATGAGTGTGGACAAAGTCAAACACTAAAGCTGTTTAGAAAACCACTTGGTTTCTAAACTTAAAAATATTTAGATCACAGATCAAAAGTTTAAACTGAGAGCCTGTATCATTTTAAGGGAAAAATATGTTGTTTCAAAATTTCATAGCGTCTACAAATCCCAAAAAATTGGGATAAATCCATTTTTCCCACTGTGCCGTAGTAAGTGGACCCCTTATAGCCTTGGCCCCCTCTCGGCCCCCCCAGCAATAAAAGTCTAGCTCCGCCACTGGTCCAGAGCAGCACAGCGCTGCAGAGAGAGAAAGCCACGCGCAGTTTGGAGAGCAGAGACAAGTCACGCAGGTGAGGCAGGCAAGCTGACGTGACATGGCAGGAAACCATTATTTTAGAACATAAAAAAGATTTAGTATTCTGTGACTAATTCTATTTTTAACTGGTCCAGATTTGGAACTCTTATCGAGTTATTTTATCAGCGAAAGTCAGCGCGTTTTCCTCAATTTCTCACCCCAGTCCCGCCCTTACTTATTTAATCTCGAATTATAAGTAAGTCTAAATTGTCACTGTTTTAAACTAGTCACCACTCTAGTAAGTTTACAGTTTAAACTTGGTCTCAGAGTTACAGGGTCAGCGGCGAATAAATTATTTATTTATTCTAAAACCCCGACCCCTCTGTTCCAAACGCCCGTCGGCATTTGGGAGGCGCGACCACTGCGTGTTTTTACCTGGGACTTGGGTATTATTATTTACTTCACGTATACGTATACTTGTCTTATTTCCTTATCTTACTGGAATCCAACACACTGAATTAAAATTTGCCTATAAATGTCCAATTTCAGATTTTTGTTGAAACAGGCAATCTGCTTACCTCATTGTTGTGTAGACCGGTCACTGATCAGTGCTCTGGACTCCCGCTCGTCCTTTCCTGTCCGCGCGTGCAACCAATCTCGGTAGGACCTCCAAATGTTGGCTTTGATTCTTATTCGCCCCGAATTCGTTATTTTGGTTTCACTTTGGATCAAAAAGGAGAGATACACTTAAACACGACAGACGCACATAATTTAAAGTTCCAAAAACCAGTTTAATTAATCATAAGTTTAAAAAAGTCACAGAATACATTTGTTCTATTTCTAACAGCCATTACATTTGTTTAAAAGACGTGGACAGTGAGAGAGAGAGAGAGAGAGAGAGAGAGAGAGAGAGAGAGAGAGAGAGAGAGAGAGAGGGGAGAGAAGAGAGAGAGAGAGAAAAAGAGAACATACAACCTGATCCGTGGGCTTGCTTCTGCCTTGTCTGTTGGAGGATGGAAACTTTTATACTCTTCTATGGGGGTTGCCTGCTTTAAACTGACTTTTCTGTGGGGGTTGCCTGCTTTAAACTGACAAGAGGAGTTTTGTTTCAGAGACTGTTGTCCCCCCTTTACTGCCAGAAGACACAGGAAATACCACTGCCTTCCCTCAGCTTGCTTGGGTCTCCCCAGGCCCCAGGGGGAGGGGCACCGACACATCGATGACTAAAATAAATGTACATTTATTGCTGAGTACTTATAAACACGCACACTCTAGTAGACCACTAAATGACCAATTAGTGTAACTGGACATTAAATTACATTAAAGATCATACCCTACACACATATTTAGAGCTGTTCTTGTTACTTTCTAACTGAACAAACATGCAGGGTAAGGAGGCCTTCAGTAGATTTCCTCACAACTATATATCTTCAAAGTCGTAAAACTGACAGGACAAAGAGGCACCAGCTATATTATCATCCCCAAGCCTCACCAGAACAGATCTGCCTGTGTCCTTTAGTAAATCTTTATCACTCTACAAAAGAAACTGATCATTTGAACACCGTATGAAAAACCCCTTCGAAATAAATGAAAACACGAAGACAAATATATTTTTATTTCACAACACCAGTTAACCTTGAAGGTGTTGATGGTATCAAAATAATCTAGGACTTCAAGACCACCTTCTGCTTTACTGTTTGAGAGTACACCTTTCTTAAGTTTATGTGATTTATTCTTCCAAATGAAATTTAAAAATTTTTTGTTGACTTCTGTAGCTGTAGAATCATTCACAAAAAGAGATAAGGATGGATATACAAAACGAGATAAGCCTTCCGCTTTAGACAGAAGAACTCTACCAAAGACAGACAAGTCTCTTTGAAGCCATGAGTTAAAAACGAATTTAGTTTTAGTTATTCTGTTGGAAAAATTTAAATGCTGCCTGGCAATAAGATTTTTAGTTATAGAAATACCTAAATATTTAACTGTTTCTTTAACTGGAATATGCTGGTGAAGATTCTCAGTTGTCCAGGACATGATAAAAAGTCTAGAAACAAAATAAGTGCATCAGAATTTACCTCACTAGCATAATCAATTAAATCCAAAACTAATCTAATATTATTGCTAATATGACGATTTTTCATAAACCTCCAGGGACCCCTCGAGACAGGAAACATGAGGGGCTCCCTCCAGGGACCCCTCGAGACAGGAAACACGAGAGGCTCCCTCCCGGGACCCCTCGAGACAGGAAACATGAGGGGCTCCCTCCAGGGACCTCTCGAGACAGGAAACATGGGAGGCGTTCTCCTGGACCCTCCCGAGACATGCTGGAGCTGCAGGCACCGGAAGACCCGCTGCAGTTCTGGACGACCCGCCACTGCAGGTTCAGGACGACCCGCCGCTGCAGGTTCTGGACGACCCACCGCTGCAGGTTCTGGACGACCCGCCGTTGCAGGTTCTGGAGCTGTAGGTTGAAAACCAGGTGCAGAAACAAGAACTGAAGAGTCTGTAGGTCCTCTCTGCCATCGATCCCTGCCACGACGGCGTCGACGCGGTCCAGGACCAGATCGGGAACCCTCACTTGGTTCAGGTCCCTCCACAGCACCGGAGAAGTGAGGGGTGTCCTTCAGGACCCCCTCGGGACACGAGACATGAGGGGCGTCACCTAAGACCCCCTCAGAGAAGGACAAAGCAAGCGCTGGAGAGCCAGTCGGTTCAGGGCGTGCTGCTGTAGCTGCTATGAGGTCAGGGCTGGTTACCGCAGGTGAGGAGCTTTCAGACAAAAAACTAGTAGCAGAAAAATCATGAGACACAGAAACAGAAGCAGGAACTTGAGCTGAAGAGTCTGGAGTTGCTGGCTCCTCTGTGGTGGGTGTTTTCATAGACCTAAGATCAACCAGCAGTTGCTGGTAAACAGGAAGCCATGTCAGACCGGTTTGTGATAATATAAATGTCTCCATAAGGGAAAGCACCGTATCAATGCAGTCTGGGTTTTCTCTAGCAGGGTTGAATAATTTTAATAAAGTCTCGTTTACTTGTCGAATGTCAACGGGTTGAATCTGGTGTGAGTTAAAGGGAGCGTCTCTAGGTGAAGGTGAAGTGACAAGAACCTTTATCACCCCTGACGGCTCTCCTAGGGCGACCTCTGCTGGAGAGACCGAATAGTGTTCAGTTGACTGACCTGTGTGCTGGCCCCCCTTCATCTGGTCACTAGATGAACGGGGAGATGAGTGAGCGGCATGAAGACCCGCCCCCGTGGAGTCGCTGTGACCGGGTTCACCGAACCGAGCTGGAAACGCTGCGAGCGATGGTGGGGCGTCTGTGTCCACCCTCACCGGAAACCTAGGAGGTGAGGCCATGGAACGCGCCCCCACCGGAGCGCTGGAGTCGTGCCCAAAATTCTCGAACTCGCTAGACCGAGCCCGATCAGCTGACCAAGACGGAGGTGTAGGTAACCGCTTCCGGGTCCTCTTTTTACCGCTCCTTTGGCGGCGTGGAGACTGGGGAACAAGAGGGATACACAAATCGTCGTCATCCTCACCCGAGGTCCATCCGGAAACGAGTGGACATGGAGGACGAGCCGAGCTGGAGCAGGACGTCAGGCGGTCCTCGTTGAGCTGAAATCCACCATAACGGAAGACGGACTCGTCCCTCTGCGTGGACTCGAGCGAACAGGTAGGCGAAACGTTCCATCCGCTGGGCTTTTTGTATGGTCGCTGCATAATGTCACTGTTTTACTCAAGGAGCATCAAAACCCAGTGGCGCAGACGGAAACGCAGGAGGCAATAGGTTGTAAAAGTAAATACTTTTATTAACAAAAAAAACAAGGCTGTCATGGTAGCAAATACTCACAGGAGCTGTGGCGAGAGACACAAGGGATTTACCAGACTATGCAGCGACAATGAATGAGACACAGGCAGGGCTTATGTACTCACAGCCAAGACAAGACAAAATCACAAACACCTGGGGACAATTAACAAAGACACAGAGCAGGACCGGGAAGCTAAACTGAGTCTTGGAGTAATGTCTGAACTAGGGAAACTAACTACTACAACTAACAGACAAGACTGGGAAACTAAACCTGAAACATGAAGGAAACCAGGATGATGAGTAAAATGAACTAGGGAAACTAACTACTACAACTAACAGACAAGACTAGGAAACTAAACCTGAAACATGAAGGAAACCAGGATGATGAGTAAAATAAACATGGACTGAACTAGGAAAACATGGAGACTGAACTAGGAAAACTAAATACTAAAACTAACAGACAAGACTGGGAACTAAATCTGAAACATGAAGTAAACCAGGATGATGAGTAAAATAAACATGGACTGAACTAGGAAAACATGGAGACTGAACTAGGAAAACTAACTACTGTACTAAAACTAACAGACAGGAACTGACTAATAGGAAAATATCACAAGGGGGACAGACATGACCAATGGGATGAAAACATCACAAGGGGGACAGAACTGACCAACAGGACGAGCCATCCTTACAATCTGGCAGAGTTTTAAAATTACATAGAAATGCCTTATTTAAGCACTGACTTTTAATCAGGTGTTATTGTTGTGGGACGCTAAGTTTTGCAACTGGTTTTTGAAGCATGTTTTTGTAGCTGTAAAATGTGTTTACCTATACCAGCTTATGTTTATGGCGTGGTTTATCCACACAGATATAAATGACAGCGAGAGAGTGGCATGTCAGATAAACACATTTAATCATAACACTAGAACATTTTTTGACAATTTATGACAAGCTAATACAAGTACAGCATCCACACATCACATGTTGGCGTTGTTTTCTTATTCGCCCCAAATTCGTTGTTTGGTTTCACTTTGGATCAAAAAAGGAGAGATACACTGAAAACACGACAGACGCGCACTTTAAAGCTCCAAAAAACAGTTTTAATTAATCACAAGTTTAAAAGTCACAGAATACATTTGTTCTATTCCTAAAAGCCATTATATTTGATTAAAATAAGATGGCAGAGAGATAGAATGAGAGAGAGAGAGAGAGAGAGTGGAGAGTAAGAAAGAGAGAAAAAGAGAGAAAACACATTGAAATGCGCATTACAAGGGAGACAAGGCCATACAACCTGATAGTTGCTCCCTCGTGGCTTGCTTCCTGCGTTGTCTATTGGAGGTGGGAAACTTATACTTTTATACTCTTCTGTGGGGCGTTTTCTGCTCTCAACCAATAAGAGAAGTTCTGCTTTGTTCTCTTGTAGGGTGTTGCCTGCTTTCAACCAATAAAAGAAGTTCTGCTTTGTTCTCTTGTAGGGTGTCGCCTGCTTTCAACCAATAAAAGAAGTTCTGCTTTGTTCTCTTGTAGGGTGTTGCCTGCTTCCAACTGATAAGAGGAGTTTTGTTTCAGAGACTGTTGCCCCTCCCCGACTACCAGAAGCCTCTGTCTTAAAAACCGTAATTTCCATTGCTTGTCTCAGCTTACAGAGTTGCGTTTTAAGAGGGAATGATAATATTCATTCATTCATTCAACCTTTATTTATACAGGCTAGCCTCAGCACAGTTCTATATGTTACACAGTTCTATATGTTAGTCTGATTGAAACTAATACACCACTATTATATAATTAATACACAAGTGTTTTATAATCCAGGTATTAACTGTTTTACAAATCCAAAAAAGCTAAGTCTGGTCCTTTGGACATTCAAAAAAACAAAACAAAACAAAGCAAAAATAAAACCCAGTCCCCCGGCACAGAGTAATATTGTGTATGCTGTTCAGTGTCAGGAGGGCTGTGATCAGTCTTACATCGGGGAAACTAAACAGCCACTGGCCAAAAGGATGGCCCAGCACAGAAGATCAACATCATCAGGTCAGGACTCTGCGGTCTACACTCATCTCCAGGCCAGCGGTCACTCTTTCAGGGATGAAGATGTTCACATCCTTGATAGAGAGGAACAATGGTTTGAGAGAGGAGTAAAGGAGGCCATCTTTGTGAAAAGAAACCGTCCATCATTAAACAGAGGTGGAGGCCTCCGGGTTCAACTGTCCCCCACTTACAATGCTGTTATTGCTAGTATCACTCAGCCCTCTGTGAATAGCAAACAACCATCAGGGTGTTAACGATCCATCGTCAGGCTGATGGTCCTCCTTGATCATGTGAGCAGCTGGTTTCGGCTGTCATCAGCCAACTGGTTGATCCACTGTGGGAGGGTGCTATTTATAAGACTGAGCTGAACACAGCTTCTCAGACTGAGGAAGTCTTTCGGACGAAAGACGAAACGTTTCTACAGTTTTTTTTTTGCTTTGTTTTGTTTTGTTTTTTGAATGTCCAGAGGACCAGACTTAGCTTTTTTGGATTTTTCTACCTGGATTATTGAGCATGCATCAGGGTGTTTTACTAATGTTTATGCAATCATATCTTATTTGTCTTAAAGTAGCTTACACAACATTATAAATCTACACACTTTTAGATCCATCAAATAGAGCAGGTTTCAGAGAATGGATGCACTTTGGGCCTGCTCTAGGGAAACAGGCCTCAGGGGGGTTTCAGCGTACTCTCTGACCAAAA
Organism: Garcialebias charrua; assembly: GCA_038048925.1. Lineage (NCBI taxonomy): Eukaryota > Metazoa > Chordata > Actinopteri > Cyprinodontiformes > Rivulidae > Garcialebias > Garcialebias charrua. Next base: position 11,673 of record JBBPBX010027005.1, read on the forward strand.
CTAAATATACAGCAATGCTGAGCAACCACAAATCACACACACACACTAGTAGACCACCAAGTGACCAATCAGTGCAACTAGACACCAAACCACACCAAAGACACACATAGATTAGGGCTTGTTATGACACTCCCTGACTGAGCAAACATGCAGAACCAGAGAGTGGCTTTCAGTGGACTTCTCCCCAACCATATATCTGCAAAGTCATAAAACTGACAGACAGAGAAGACACAAACTGCATCATTTGAAAACCCCTTCTGGTGGAATAAAAACACGAAGAATAAAATATATTTTATTTCATAACAAACCCCCTTTGGACCTCAATTCCTGAGGTCCATCCCAAAAGAAATAAAATCACACACCTAATAACGCAACTAAACGTACATATACACAATATTCAATCAGTTTTTTCAAAATCCTCTAAGTTATATTTTTTTAACAGAAGCAGTTGGCGTATCACTTCAGGATCCCTCTTTTCCAGGGTGGACGTGATAAGTCGAACCGTTAAAGACCTCAGACAAGGCACATAGCAGCACCCGCAAGTTATAAGTATGCCTAAGAAAATAGCCAATGATACCATTATGGATACGAACACCTGTTTCCAGGGACCGAAGATCTTTATCAGCCAATCGTCCAGTGGGTCATCCAGACCCGAATGGCTTTTCATTTCATCTGAGAGGGTTCTAAGGCCTTCTAGGGCCCTTGTGACTTTTCCATCTGGAGCAGTGTTGTTTGGAATAAATGTACAACAAAGGTTTCCAAACATACTACAAACCCCTCCCCTCTCAGCCAAAAGCATATCCAATGCCATCCTGTTCTGAACTGCCATCAGGGAAGTCGGGGCCAGTTGTTCGGCCAGACCTTCTACCGCGTCTCTGGTGAGATTGGACAGTCGCATAACATTATAATGCACATAATTTATCCTGTCAACATTTTTATTGGGAGTAACAGGGAACACTGCTGAAATGATAGGAAAACTCTCGAACCCAGCTTCCACCTGATCCGCCAGTTTGTATTCATTTGGCACACCCCGCGGAATGCCTATAGAGTCAATATAAGTAGGTGAGCCGATGGTTGGATCAAAATGAGCAGATCTCCTTCTCCTATTTCGAGAGAGATCAGTTCCGTTCAGGATCTCCAATCTGGGACCAATCAGAGCCAGAGGGGCCGCCAATCGTACCATGGCGCAAAGTCCAATTGTGTTGTCCAAGATACGAGTGAGTAATCTCCTTTCCCCACAATAGTAGTACAAGCCCGATCTAACAAGAGGGCCAATCACTTTTCTATCCTCTTTATTTGTGCTTGCTAGCCTTGTCTGATTGCACCAGCTTGGGTCAATCATGCCCACATTTATTTTGGCATTTGGACTCGTAAAATTAAAACAAAAGTAATCATTGCGTTTTGTAGCGTGGAACGGACCAGCTTTGGTGTGATTCCCGGCTAAGGGAAACACTTCACTTAAGGTTGTACAATTGGTATGTATCTGCGTTCTGGTTAAGTTTAACATGCAAGCAAACCCCCATGTATCCTCTGGGAACAAGGGAGCTGGCTCAGTGTATAACAGCGGGCGTGCTATGGCGCATGCCACGCATTCAGACAATGAGGCCTGCTTCGCCGCCTCCGATAACCATGCCAACCATATATTAGTGTCATGGTATCCGGTAGACATTGCGATTACCTCGACCGGAGTCAATTTTGTGTAATCAGTGGTAACTATGTCTGACGTTTGGTGCGGGATCACAGGGGGGAAAGAAGAGTTACCTAGAGAGCTGATAGTGTTTACCATTTCTATTCGTAATAATCCATATTTTGGTGGATAGGAGTTCACTATCACTCTCATAACATGAAAATTGAACGGATGTTCGTCCATTTCAAAAGTGGACACCGCTTTAATAGACAGGGAAACCGGATTCTGGGTGAGGGAAAAATCCCTCTGGAGAGTGAACTTGCTAGTCCAAAACTGGCGAAATCCTGGCCGATCCGACTTAGGCTGGGAAAATATCCAGGACCCTTGTTGTAAAACCACCTTATCCCCGCTACATTGGACATTTTGGCCAGCACATAGTACAATTTCCTCCCAAGCGCAGCGCTGTGGGCATTGTAAAGCCGTAGGTGGACACTGACACATGTATATATCTGCATGCCTGAATGAAATATTCTGGCCTGCACAATCAATTACATCGCATAAATCGAACGTGAAAGTGGTAGTCTGGTTTGCGATATACTCTAGTTTGAGGATTTTTTGGTGCACGCCATACTCTCTCTTATGTCTATGAACTTCGCAATCATTTTTCCCAGGGATTACGCAAAAATGTTCTAGGAGGACAATCAAAGTTACCATACTTATCCCACCTATTCCAACTGCCATAGTGACCCTCTTGTCTGGCCACCACATTTTGAATCAGTTTATTAATATGCAAATTGTTGAATATAAAGAATTATATGCAAACTATGAACGATAATAATAGTAAGCGCTTTAGGATATTGCAGAATTATGAACCTTAAGTTTCCCAAGTTCCTCCTCCAGTAGCAAGGCAGTTGTCTCCCTTGAACACACAAAAATAGAGAAAGAACACAAGATTTATATCATCATTAAAGAAACATTAATACATTTTTGAATGTACCACACATACTCAGGGACATTCCCCTGGAACAGCTACTCAGGGCAGACCCCCGGAACAGTTACTCAGGGCAGACCCCTGGCGTTGCTCGGGGTGGTCCTCCTATGTCCCCAAGTTTTCTTCGTGTTATGTGAGACTCTAATATGTAATGTTTTTATCTTTCTAGGTGTCTGTGCTATGTGTGGATATTCCAGCATCGAGTAGCCCCATAAAACAGAGTCCTTCTGGGCCCGCACGCAACTTTACTCGACTACTTTGGTCTATCAAGGCACAAGAGTTCGAATGCGAGCTCTTCTTGACGTCCAGCCCAATCTTTTAGCTCCTTCATGGTTCATGGGCTGGAACACACTGACTCCAATGGTACCAGATCTCCCCCTTTCCTCTCAGCCTGACCGCATGTGAGGTTCTCTCGGTCACTTGGAAAGGACCTGCCCAGCGAGGCTCCGCCCACTTTCTCTTAACGACCCTCAGCAGCACCCACTCAGCTGTGGGTAGGTCAGGGTCTCCTGGTGGACCCTTTTTCTCGTGTACCTGCTGAGTAAAGTTAGATACCAAAGCTTTTAACTCATCAAAGTATACCTTATGGTCCATCTTTCGGTCCCCCTCGTTGGGCAGAGAACAAGCATTCGGTCCAGGGAAAGGTCGACCTGTGGTTAACTCATAGGGAGAGAAACCAGTACCATTATTAACAGTTCTTACAATCATTAATGCAATTGGTAGAGCATCAACCCAGTTTAATTTGGTCTGTGCACAGATTTTGCTCAATTTTTGTTTTATGTTCTGATTCATCCTTTCGACCTTGCCTTGTGACTGGGGATGGTACACGGTCCCGAAGGCGTGCTTTAATCCTAACATTTTTTCCACAGCCTGCAGGTCTGCGTTTTTAAAATGTGTACCATTATCAGATCTGATCTTTTCGGGAAACCCATGTCTAGGAATGTAATGGTTTATCAGGAACTTTATGACTGTTTTACTGTCTTCTTTTCTTGCAGGTATGGCTTCAGGCCATCCTGTGAGGGCGTCGACACACATCAACACATATCTGTATCCCTTAATGGTTTCAATCATGTCTGTGTAATCTATGATCACTTCCTGTCCTGGTCTGAACAGGAAGGGAAATATCCCTTGTTCTGGTTTTACAGCAGGTCGAATGTTGTATTGTAAGCAAACTTTGCAGGTTCCTATGTGTTCAGTTATCATGTCTTTCATGTGTGGATGCCACCATTGCTGAAGATTCCTGGCCATTTGTCCGTTGCCCACATGAGCCAGACCGTATGCTTCCTGAAAAACTAATGGTTTCAGAGTCATGGGCAGGATCCACTTTTCATTAGGTCCTGTCCATAACCCGCTCTGTTCATTCTTTTTTCCTCCCTTGTTTTTCCAAACAGATCTCTCTTCAGGAGACGCCTCATTCTGTGCCTTTGTGATTTCTGTTTGGTTCCAATGACTGTTCCACTGACATTCTTCTTCCACTGTCACCATCTGAACTCTTGCTAAATAGCCAGTTGCTACTTTAGCTGCTCTGTCTGCCTGCCTATTACCTTCGGCAGTATCTGACTGTGTTACATCATGACCTTTGCATTTCACTACTGCCACTTTCCTTGGAAGCATCAGACTATCAGCTAACTCTTTTATGAGTTCTTCATGTTTTATGGGTTTATTTCCTGCTGTCAAAAACCCTACTCTTTTCCATTGGGGTAATTGTACATCAGGGGTGCTCACACTTTTTCAGCATGCGAGCTACTTATAAAAAAACCAAGTCAAAAAGATCTACCCAATACAAAAATGCAAAACATATAATTATCTTCAAATGTATTAAGGATTCTTTTTATGTACAATGTACCTATGTTGATGTACCTTGCATAACTGAATAAGCCAATATTGCACAACACATGTAATAAATCAGGGGTCACCAACCCGTAGGGACCAAATGGGGTGATGGTGACAGCAATATAGATTTTTTTAAATTTATTTTAAAAAAAGATGGTAGAAACTGATCCCCACCCCCTTCTTTATAAGAATCTGGTCTTTTACTTTAATTAATAAATGTTAAAAAATCATTAGATATTTTTTTAACTTTATAATGTCATCTCTAAAAAAAACTCCAGCAAATCTAAAGTGGTCCACAGGCCACCAGTTGATAACCACAGCTGTAGCAGGTTGTTATGGCTCCGGACACGTTTAATTTAGTGAACAAAGGCATAAAAATGGCTCTTTTGGTACGGAGATTTACAGCGGTGTATTTTACAGACTGTCCCTGAACGCAGCGCGAAAGTGTGTTTTGCAAACGCTCGCGCTGCGGGACAGGGAAACGTGCAGAGAACAGAGAGTAGTCAAGGAGGTTATGCTGTATGAAAAGTGTCTCGTATGATTTTAATAATAAAGCCACGTCAACTCCCAACCAGTATGTTTAAGCGTGCAGAGAAACATCACAGCGTCACTCACCCGGAAGATGGTGGGGGCGTTTCGCTTTGAAGTTGCTGCTGTCCGAACAGGGATTTTAGTTCCTCCACCTTTCTCTTTCTCACCTGGCTTTTGGGTGGGAAGTCCATGTCGTATTTTCCATGAACAGTCCGAAATCTGATTGTTTTAGCTTGGTATGTTTCGCTGCGTTTCACCTTCGCGCCGTTGTTTTCAGAAACTGCATGCGTAATGACCTAAAGCTCTCATCTGATTGGTTGCCGTGTATGTCAATCAAGTGATGGGAGGATACAACTCAAGATTCAGTTGTCATCTGATTGGTTGCCCTGTATGTCAATCAAGTAACGGGATGTTTGATTGGCTGACAATTTTTTTAATGTCACGCTGCGGGAAAAATAATAATAATAATAATGTCACGCTGCGATCGACCAGTAATGCCTCCGCGATCGACCGGTCGATCGCGATCGACGTAATGAGCAGGTCTGTTGTACATGAACAACCCCATAAGCGTATGCTGAGTCTGTGTATACTGTGATTTCTTTTCCTGTGCCTAATTTTAGTGCTGCAACTACCGCTTGAATTTCGGCTTTTTGAGCTGACTGTTTTCCCATCAACTGTTCAGATTCTACCACCTCGAATGCATCTTCATTTTGTCTAACCACTGCGAACCCTGACTTCAAAGACCCATCCTCCATTCTGAAGCAGCACCCGTCCGTGTAGAGTACTTCTGAATGTGGTATATGTTCTGTTTCTAGGTCGGACCTGATTTTTTCTTCCATATAGACCTTTTGAACACAATCGTGCGTGTGTGTTGTATTCATTCCGTCAGCCATGTTTACACCTTCATGTGAAAATAATAAATTTGGTGCCGCCAAAATGTTACTCATGCGTCTTTGTTTCAATGAAGTCATTGTGAAGAGTTCGGAGTTCACATAGGCCACGACATTATGTGATGTTAAAATGTGCAGTGGATGGCCCATCACTATATGTGCTGTTTTAGCGACGATTTTACTCAAGCCTGCTGCCATTTGTGTACATGGTGGATGGCGTTTTTCAGTACCATCTAGAAGAATGCTGGTGTACATCAGTATCTGTCTATTCCCCCCCTTTTTCTGAAACAAAATGCCATTAATGGTGTTTTTTGCTTCAGAAACATCAAGGTAAAAAGGTGAGGTGTAATCAGGTAGGGCTAAATCAGTAGCCCGAGTCAAAAGTTGTTTGAGAGTTATGAAAGACTGTTCTGCTTCAAGACTCCAAACGAGTTTGGACTTTAATTTTCTCATCCCCTGTTCCTTAACCATGTTTCGAAGGGAAGTAGTGAGTTCACTGTAATCAGGTATATAATGTCTGCTATACCCCGTCAACCCCAGAAAAGACAACATTTCCTGTACCGTGCTAGGCTTTGGGTGATTCAAAATGGAAACTCTGTGCTCAGGAGAAAGCGTTGTTCCTCGAGCTGAGACTAACCGTCCCAAGAAGGATACCTGGGTGCGGACGGCTTGAAGTTTTGTTTTGCTCACTTTGAAACCCGCATCATGAAGAAGAAGAAGAATGTCATGGGTGGCTTTGAGACAGTCTTCAGGTGATTCTGATGCTATCAATAAATCATCAACATATTGAAGCAACGTGGTGCCTTCAGGGAGAGGATGATGAACCAACAGGTCTTTTAATACCTGATTGAATATTCCAGGGGACAATGAGAAACCCTGAGGTAAGCGCATGTATCGATACTGTTGGCCATTGAAAGTGAAAGTGAATATGTCTTGTACATCATTTGACAAAGGGAGACAAAAGAAGGCATTGGCCAAGTCAATGCAAGTGAACCATTTCTGTTTTGGATTCAAGTTTGTTAACGCCACGTATGGATTTGGAACAGGGCAGGTAGGAGTCTTAAGGATTGCATTAATTGACCTAAGGTCATGTACCATTCTGTACTTTCCTGTGCCTACTTTCTCGACTGGCAAAATGGGAGTATTCCACTGTGAATTAGACGGTTCTAATACTCCTGCATTTAGCAACCCCCAAACCATATTGCTCAGCCCCTCTGCGGCTTCTGGCTTATGTGAGTATTGATACAACCATATTGGTTCAGTGGAGAGAAGTTCAAAAGTAATGGGATCACAGTTTACTAACCCCACATCCTCTGGACATTGAGACCAAAGGGATTGTGGGAGCGTATCAAGCATGGCAGGGACCTCGGTGTGATCAGTCTTTTCCCTGCCATGTTCTCTTGAGATAAGTTCATGATCTAATTTTCCCAAATCCTGAGCTGAAACATCAATAATATAGCAATCTGTTGATGGTGAAAAAGCAACTGATGGAAGCTGTGTGGGACACCAATCAAGGGCATCCATGACTGTCTTTACCATTGGCCCTAAATCCTTCGCTTGGTGTGAAGGTGAGAGAGCAAGTGAGACATGTGGTGCTGCTTCAGATGACATCCTATACCATTCAAGTTGAGATGGTGATAGGGTGACATGTGAAGCCACCCCCTGGGGTCCTACAATAATCTTATCTGAGGTCAAAAGCCACTCAGTATCTTGCAAAGTAGAGGCAAAATGCTCTCTAAAACAGTCATCAGAGTCACGGTCATAAAAGAGTGTCAGATGTAAAGGATCTGGAGGGGGAACATAGGGTCGCAGAGCATCAAGCCACGGCTTCCAAGACAAGTACGCAGAGTAGATGCCCAGTTGCTGTGTGGTTTCAGGGCATAGCAAGGCCCAGTAGATGTCAGCGACCTCCTCCTGCATTGGTTTGAGTAGACATTGTGAGGCTGGGGAGGAAGATGATTGTGAGCAAGTCCAACAAGTCCCATTGGGCAGAGTGACCTTCAGCCCAGTTGGTTCACACAAAATGGTTGCCCCCATCTTTTTCAGCAAGTCTCTACCCAGCAGGTTTACCGGTACATCCTTGGACAAAACAAAAGGATGAGTCAAAGACTGCGGTCCTGCTGTGATTAGGAGAGGTTCAGTCAAAGGCAGTTTTTGTTGCACCCCAGAGAAGCCCACCACTGACACAGTGTCAGATGTGGCGTGTTCAGAAAAGTCCAGGTCATTCAACGTGGAGTATGTGGCACCTGTGTCCACTAAGAAGGACAAGTCTTTGTTCATGACCTTCATCCGTATCATAGGGTCTGCACCTCCCCCTATGGACTGGTTTCTCTGTGGGGTGTGTCATTGCTGGTATGAAGAGTTGGACCCTGAGTCTTGAGCTCACTCTCTTTATAGAGCTGGGTGCTGGCCAGCTGGAGCCATCTGTGAGTTGGGAGCTGAGTGAAGGCGTCCTTCCCTCTAGTGCATTAACAGAATAACCGAGTTTTCGACAGATCGAGTGCTTTGACTTCTTTCGAGGCTTTTTTGTCCACCTCGACTACCCGTAGTGACGTCATCACGTGATAAAAACAGAGCGCGGGGTAGCTTTTAGCTTTTAGTAGACGCTACAAAATGGATTCCTTTGTGCGCACGGATCTATGAAGCTGGTCCAGTCTTGTCAAAAAGGTAAAACAGTTTATAATTTTATAAATTGCGCCACTCATTGAAACATCCTGTTGACGTTCTTTGCTTTGAACACCGTAGTAGATTGTTGTGACAGCAGAGGGCAGTGTTGCATTGCAGGTCCCATATATAACACGGTCGAAACGGCTTCATCTCTCTCGTTTCACAAACAAAAAAACAAATATTCATCTCTCTAGAGCTACCAAAAACCTATAAACACAATCTCTAAAAGTAAACCTAAATTGCACAGCACTGCAAGCGGTGGTACGGTGTGGCTGTGGCCCCATTTGTTTTTTAAGTTTCGGTTTTCATCGCCTTATACTTTCACTTTTAATATTATTAATATAACTAATAGTTTTGTTTTTCCTGTGACTTATGTGCAGTATGATAAATGATAGGAGCATAATAAATGCTCCCAATGCTTTGTTGGTCTTTTTTTTCTTTTTGTAAAGACGTTTTTAGGCATTTATATTTATTTATTTATTTTGCATCGTAAGACACTGTGACGTCATCGGCTACTCGAGCGTCGTTCGAGTTTTTTTATGTTAATGTCGAGGTTAAAAATTATGTACTCGTTCAACCCCTACTTCCCTCTGTGACTGTGCTTGTTTGTGAAAACAGTCGCGGGCCCAATGCCCTGGCTTCTGACAAAAATAGCAGACATCTTGTGCTCTGTTTCCCTGCAGGTTACCTCGGCTATAGCCCCTGCCCCGAGCTCTTCCTCCTCTCCTCCACTGCCCCCTGACCAGACCCTGAGATGATGTATTATAATACGGCTGGGGTGCTGTGTACTGCTGTGGGATGGTAATCATACCTTCCTTCCCAACAACCATCTGTTTGGACTCTTTCTTTGATTGCACCACATCTCTAACTTGCTTTAGTTGTAATTTCAGCAGCTGAGTTTGCATGTCTTTTAAATCAGCTGAACTTTTTACCTCCTCATCTGCTGCTTCCTGCAGATGATGAATTAAGTGACGTTCCCATTTCTCTGCATCAGCAGTGGGGAGGTCAGGGTTTGCTTTCATTGCTTTACTGACAGCTGCTGGAACACCATCAAGGATAGCTTGTCTAAAGAAATACCTCTGTCCCGCACCTTGTCCGTGACAGTGAGTTCTATCGTGCCATTCTTGCTTACACTGATCCAGATAAGCTGTTGGATTCTGCCCAGGTTTCTAATTAAACTTAGGCCCCCCTGAACCCTCTGGGAGCGGGTAAGCCTCTCTAAGGGCTCTTGCAAACCTGTGTAAGTGATTTGTCATGGGTTCTTAGTGGAGAACTGCGTGATTCCAGCCTGCTGCCCGTTCCAATTCATCCATCCTGGTGGATGTTACACATCTTCCCAACAAAGCTCTCACATCCCCTACTGCCAATGTGATACCCTTAGTGAGGCTGTCTACTGCGTTCAACCACTTGCTACCCCCTTCTGTTAGCGGGGGCAATTTCTCCACCAAGGCCTGAATGTCTCCCAAAGCAAAAGGTTTGTACCTGACTTGTGTACCTGCTTGGAGCAAGGGATAGCTGCTGCTGGAAAGAGGACAATTCTCAAACCCTTGCGTTTCCTCGTGCTCCATAAGACTGGATGTACTTGGGTGTGTTGTCACCTGAAGTGGTGTACTGGGTGTGGTGGTGTAGAGGGGAAGTGGTGTACTGGTGGTTTCCATCCGATTAGATGGAAGAGGAAGAGATGTTATAACATCTGAAGTGATCCGAAGAGGGCCTTCGGCCAAGGAGGGATTTCTAGGCCTAAAAGAATTCTGGGGTGTCAGACTCAGCATTTTGTCAGTCAATACAGGCCTGTTTCCCCATCCGGGGGCATCAGGTGGAGCATTTCCTGGCTCTGATTTCTCACTGGGTCCTGGTGCCACCAAATGGTGAAACGATGCCTGAGACATTGGGGATATGTCTACTGGTCTTTGAGGCCTATGTGTGTTAATAAAGTCCCTGAACTCTGATGAGCTTATTGATCCCACCTTATCTTTAGTGACCAGGTTATCTGGTCTCAAAAAACTTGCTCGCTCCAATAAGGGAGGGGCTTCTTCTATTTTTATCTTACCTCCCTCTATCTGATATACCGGGTACATGCTCTTTACCGGTGGGGCTGACGAGATGCTGCTGTTATAATAGGGCGGAGGCTCAAGACTTCCTGTTTTCTCACTCTTATCCATAGTCAGTAAATGAAACACCCCCTGTGCTATCAGAACTAGTTTAAACCACTCTTTACAACTGCTATCTGATGCAGTCAACAATTTTCTATATTTCCCCTTTTTTAGGGCGTTGGCTTCCTTCTTTTGTTTCTCGAAACCTTCTATTTCTTCCTTACACTTCCTTATTTTTTCCCAAATTAAACTCACCACGTTACTTTTGCCCGTTTTGTCATTTATTTCTTCCATTTTCTTTAAAAGCTGTTTTTCCTGTTTTTTATCCTGCACAGACATGGTTATCGCTTGCATTATAATCTTTATTTGTTCTTCTATGGGTTTAAAGGATGCACTCTCGCACTTCTGGCCAAAGCTGCCCTCCATCTCAGTTTTTAGGTCTTTGTCCATTCTCATAGTCAAGCATGCACACACCACACCCTATTAATCTTTATTGTTACAGGAACCAGGACTCAGTGAATACACGGGTGCCTCCCACACTGGAAGTGTCAGTCCAGACTGCGCGTTCCTTATGGCAAGTCAGCCCGTCTGAATCTTTTCCCGTGTACCACTCCGGAACTTTTTTTTTCTTTCTTCAGCTCACACACGTTGGCCTTATAGTTCAACAAGACAGACAACATACAAGACTGACCAGCTTGCGCTGACCTTATGATTCACTGGACAAACAACATACAAGACTGACCAACCCAACAGGCACGCGAGACTCTGACGCCAGAAAACTTCAGCAATGAAAAAAATTGTTTTAGAACCTTTTGAGTGTAAAATAAGATTGGTATGTGTGTTGACTCCTCACAGGGCAAGAAACCTCATTAATTTAGAACATGAAAAAGATTTAGAATTCTGTGACTAATTTATTCTATTTTATTTAACTGGTCCAGGTTTGGAACTCTATCGGATTATTTTATCAGCGAAAGTCAGCGCGTTTACTTCAAACTCTCACCCAGTCCCGCACTTACTTATTTAATCTCAAATTATAAGTAAGTCTAAATTATCACTGTTTTAAGTTAGCCACGAACCTAACAAGTTTACAGTTTAAACTTGGTCTCAGAGTTGCAGGAACGGCGGCGGATAAATTATTTGTTTATCCTAGAACCCCGAATCCCTCTGTTACAGAAGCCCGTCGGCTTCTGGGAGGCTCGACCACTACGTGTTTTTACCTGGGACTTGGGTATTATTACTTTACTTTACGTGTATAAATACCTATTCGTTTTATTTCCTTAATTTACTGGAGTCCAACACACTGAGTCAAATTTTGCCTATAAAAATTCCAATCACAGATTTCGTTTAAACAGGAATCTGCTTACCTTTTCTTTGTTGAGGTGACCGATCAATAGTCAGTGTTCTGGACTCGTGTCTGTCCCTTCCTTTCCTGTCCACATGGAACCATCTCAGTGGGACCTCCAAATTGTTGGCGTTGTTTTCTTATTCGCCCCAAATTCATTGTTTGGTTTCACTTTGGATCAAAAAAGGAGAGATACACTGAAAACACGACAGACGCGCACTTTAAAGTTCCAAAAACCAGTTTTAATTAATCACAAGTTTAAAAGTCACAGAATACATTTGTTCTATTCCAAAAAGCCATTATATTTGATTAAAATAAGATGGCAGAGAGATAGAATGAGAGAGAGAGAGAGAGAGAGAGAGAGAGAGTGGAGAGTAAGAAAGAGAGAAAAAGAGAGAAAACACATTGAAATGCGCATTTCAAGGGAGACAAGGCCATACAACCTGATAGTTGCTCCCTCGTGGCTTGCTTCCTACGTTGTCTGTTGGAGGAGGGAAACTTATACTTTTATACTCTTCTGTGGGGCGTTTTCTGCTCTCAACCAATAAGAGAAGTTCTGCTTTGTTCTCTTGTAGGGTGTTGCCTGCTTTCAACCAATAAAAGAAGTTCTGCTTTGTTCTCTTGTAGGGTGTCGCCTGCTTTCAACCAATAAAAGAAGTTCTGCTTTGTTCTCTTGTAGGGTGTTGCCTGTTTCCAACTGATAAGAGGAGTTTTGTTTCAGAGACTGTTGCCCCTCCCCGACTACCAGAAGCCTCTGTCTTAAAAACAGTAATTTCCATTGCTTGTCTCAGCTTACAGAGTTGTGTTTTAAGAGGGAATGATAATATTCATTCATTCATTCAACCTTTATTTATACAGGCTAGCCTCAGCACAGTTCTATATGTTACACAGTTCTATATGTTAATCTGATTGAAACTAATACACCACTATTATATAATTAATACACAAGTGTTTTATAATCCAGGTATTAACTGTTTTTAACCGCCTGTGGAACTCTCTTCCTGACTGTCTGAGGGTCCCACAGTCTGTGGTTGACTTTAAGAGCGGCTTGAAGACCTTTCTTTTCAACCGAGCATACTCTGCCTCCTCATGATTCTACTTTTGATCTTAGTTGATACTGTTATTGATTTTACTTGTTTTATTACTTGTTTTATTGACATTTAATTTCTGTTGCACCGTGTAGCACTTTGAGATTTTCATTAATGAAAAGTGCGTTATAAATTGAATTCATTATTATTATTATTATTTTACAAATGTTTATGCAATCATGTCTTATTTGTCTTAAAGTAGCTTACACAACATTATAAATCTACACACTTTTAGATCCATTAAATAGAGCAGGTTTCAGAGAATGGATGCACTTTGGGCCTGCTCTGGGGAAACAGGCCTCAGGGGGGTTTCAGCTTACTCTCTGACCAAAACTAAATATACAGCAATGCTGAGCACCCACAAATCACACATACACACTAGTAGACCACCAAGTGACCAATCAGTGCAACTGGACACCAAACCACACCAAAGACACACATAGATTAGGGCTTGTTGTGACACTCTCTGACTGAGCAAACATGCAGAACCAGAGAGTGGCTTTCAGTGGACTTCTCCCCAACCATATATCTGCAAAGTCATAAAACTGACGGACAGAGAGGACACAAACTGCATCATTTGAAAACCCCTTCTGGTGGAATAAAAACACGAAGAATAAAATATATTTTATTTCATAACACACAGTAAAGAATTAATTTAGTCATATTCATCCTCCTGCCTTGGACAGCCGTTTGGGTGATCCTGGCACACTGGTGAAGCCCCAATGCAGAGGTTATGCAGAAGGCAGGCTGCCATGATGACAATCATCACCACAGCATCAATTCGTTAGGCCAGGGGATGAAGGTGTGTCCCATTGTGCAAAATGGCCTTCAGTACTTCCATGATGATCCTGTGCGCTGAGGACTGCGAGACATCAAATTTGTCAGACATCTCCCTGAAGCTGTTCTGGTTGGCCATGTACCACAGGAACATCAGGACCTTCTTTTCTACAGGGACTGGTGCTGCACCTTGACAGTGCTCCTTCCTTATGCCTTTCTCCTGCAGCTGCATCATTACAGATGTGAACTGGGTCTTGTTGACTCTGAAATGACGCACAAACGTGTTGTCATCCATGTTCAGCATCACCTCCCATAGTCTTCATGATTATTCCATGTGTCCGTAGGTTTGTGTGTATCAGCAGCATCCTAAAATACAAAGAAATTAAATTGTTTTGTTACTATGGACCATATGAGTCTGAAATAAAGTTTTGATTGATTGAAGTTTAATAACAATTTTAACAATAAACCGTAAAAACATGTCTGCTAATGGTTATGCTGAGGTAGTAAAAAGAAAAGAAAAACAATGTTCAGCACTTTCTGCACAGCTGGGCACCGCTAATTAAAAAATTAGTTCCACAATTTCTAAAACGCTTATTAATTTTTTTAGGTCCACAATTTCAAAAGCACAAATGTCTTATGAAAATTAGGGGAAGCTAATCTAATCCGCTATTTATATATTTCTATATATATATATATATATATATATATATATATATATATATATTATATATATATATATATATATATATATATATATTTATATATAGCCGGCAGCGTTATCAATATTTGCACTACACTGCCAACTGAAAAGTAACAAAAATGATCCTAAAAGGATGAAATTACAAAAATCAAAGGATTTATTTAATACTTTACGTACATATATTCTATTCGGCCACGAAATTAACAAAAAATAGAATGATCTTTTAATCCCTAAAACCACGTTTAAATCTCAAATACACGGGTGTGTCGCCACGGCATTTATACATGAAAGTAACCCAAATACATAAAACTAACGACTCGCCGTCGAATGGTCGACACAAAACGCACAATAAAATCCTCCGGCCACGTTAATTTGGCTTGAAACAGCTGGGTTTTCTAAGGATTTCCATTAGTAACCCACAACCAACCGGCAGACACAGTTAGCGTCTATAGGTACTCAACAGATTTAATGAAAAGTAATTAAAATACATGACAATAACGACTCACCGTCGCGTGGTGTACACAGAACACAAAATAGAATCCTCCGGCCACGTTAATTTGGCTTGAAACAGCTGGGTTTTCTAAGGATTTCCATTAGTAACCCACAACCAACCGGCAGACACAGTTAGCGTCTATAGGTACTCAACAGATTTAATGAAAAGTAATAAAAATACATGAAAATAACGACTCACCGTCGCGTGGTGTACACAGAACACAAAATAGAATCCTCCGGCCGCGTTAATTTGGCTTGAAACAGCTGGGTTTTCTAAGGATTTGTCCAAGTACCCAGCACAAACAGCTAGCCACGGAATTAGCCCCTGAGTTCACCTCTAACCCGGAAGCTGTCGAGATGGAATAGTCCATTTTTAGTAGGGGGATAATGAAATCAACCGTTTTTTAAATTGCTTATTTAATGATTGTTTTCATCGTAACTATAATTATTTTTATGTTAAATGTAGATTAACAAGCAGGATCAATGTTAGGAATTAGGTGACTGGCCGGGGCGCGGCGGGGCCGGGGCCTCATGCTGATGGGATCCCCAGGCATTTACCTACATGGTAGATCCCCCCCTCTGCTCCCTCCCCCCTCCAACCCTCCCTCCCCCCTCCAACCCTTCCTCCTCTCTGCTGTTTACGGTGGGGAAAAAGGTAAAACAAGCAGCATTATGAGCTTGTAAATAAGTTTATTGGTTTTTACTGATAGATAATTAGTTATTAGCGGTACTGCATTTTAAATAAAAATAGCAGAAATCCGCTTATGAATTATAAAAGTTAGTCAATTCACAAAAACGCTGACAAAAAGTTTAGGTCCACTGTAAGCGGAATAGCGCTTTAGCGCTCCCTAGCGTTCATTCGCCCACCTTTGACTTTCTGACTTTATTTATCTAATGATAACTTCTGTACTGCTGCTATAATCCTAAAAGAGATCGAATTAAAACTATAAAGTAGATGTAAGAGCAGTGGTCCCCAAACTTTTTCCTGTGAGGGCCACATAACTTTTCCCTTCTCTGGTGGGGGGCCGGAGTCAGTTTTTAACAGGAAAAAGTGTGACGATTGCAGGAGTGCCTAAATCAGGGGTGCCCAACCTTTTTTGAACCAAGAGTTACTTTTGAAGTCGGCAGTTTGCCGAGAGCTACTCGTCCAGTCTCAGTATCAAAAAACAAAATTTTTCATCTCCCTACTCCTCACTTCTTTAAAGTAAATAAAACAGAACGTAATGTGTTGCTAGTTTTATTTAATTAAAGTATTTTATCAAAGTAAAAGGACGCAATATTTGAAAAGCACACCATATTTTTTAAAGAAACGAATAAACAATGAACTGAACAATATAAAACTCCCTCATTTACACTAACTATTTACAAAAAGTGACTTACAAAGGTGCAGATTTACAAATCTCCAACAACTATTTCAAACCTCAATAAAACCTAAATATCAAAACTAGGCAGCTGCTCTGTGCAGCAGGATGGTGTCATCTGGTGCAAGCTGTATAAAATAAATGTGTCTCTACCTTAGTGGCACTTCTGACACTGAGAGGAGGAGGCGCGGGGCAGTATGAGGTGGTTGGGAGGCGCAGGCAGGTCTCCAGATGATCATCAGTCATTGTGGATCTGTTTTTGGACTTGATGATTTTCATGTGTGAAAAAGCAGACTCACACAGGTAGGTAGATCCAAAAAGTGCTGTTAAGTTCAAAGCACATCTTCGGATGTAAGGATACTTTTCTTCTGAGAGCAGACTCCAGAACTCTCCATCCACGCCAGGTGATGCTCGAATTACAGATGAGGCAAATAGACTTTGAATTAGAATAAACAAAAAAATACTCCTCCTCCCACTCTGTGTGAAAATAATACGTTTTTGTTTGCTTGTTTGCTAGTTTTCCATCCATGTTTACTGTGCACCGACAGCTCCACTGCTGTCCTAAAGTCTCGTGAGAGCGCTGTGTCACCGCACCCAAAACTCGCAAGACTATGTCTGTGAGAATACAAGATGATGTGAAAGGGAGACAATTCAACTTACTCCTTCATCTTTAAAAACTGTGTTAGGATAGGCTAAGTACATGGTGACCGTCAGTGCTTTAAGTGGAAAAAAATAAGTGCCGGTACCCTCCCTAATGTCATAATAATATGCATACCTGCAAACTCAGAAGGGATGAAAAAGGTGACAAACTTTGCGCCAACCCCCCCCCCCTCCCCCCGAAAGATTTTGTAATTTTTTATTTTAACAT
>JBBPBX010027006.1:9218-23513 GCA_038048925.1 Garcialebias charrua
TGAGCAGGATCACATATATTGAATGTATACTAAATAAATTTAACCAATTAAACAATGAGGAAAAACTTGTAATTCTCAATAAATGATTGTTTTTTTATATTATTATTGTTCTTGATATTTTGTGTGTGTGTGTGCAGAACATCATTTCATATCTTCAAACATATCCCAAAGAGGATTTTTAGTCCAAAACTTCATCTTCGCTTCTAAACTAAAACGCAGCAGATTTAGAGTCCACTCCATAAAAGTCAACGCTTCAAACTAATCGTGCACAAAGTTAGCTCCTCATCAAGTAAACGGTTTGAAAGTTAAGCGAAGGAGACCGTTATGTTTTTATTTCAGCTGCATAACCCGAGTGAAAGAAAGGTTGCAGCCTCGAAGACCCTGTCTGGAAGACAAAGACAAGGTGAGCCTGCAGTGATAAACACAGCAGAGAGCCTGGTGCTTATCTATGTAGACTTCTTCTGGGGGGGTTAACGGTCGTTTTGTTTAATGAAATGAAATGGTTTACTTAAAGTCACGCTGCACACAAACAGCTGAACTGTCGTGGAAACAGCACATCAATTCTGTAAAAATTAAAGTTAGCCAGATCTACTGCGGTACTGTATAAAGTTAAAGACTTTTTGAATGAGACGGCTCTGTATTTGTTATAATACAATTTTTGTTCCACATTTAATTTACTGTGTTGAAGTTTGGGGGAAGGCATGTAAAACTATTACAAAGCCTGTTTTTATTTTGAAGAAGAGAGCTGTGAGAATTATTTTAGGAAAACCTCATTGTCATCCATCAAATATATTGTTTAATCAGCTTAAGTTATTGAAGTTTTATGATTTGGTGGATTATAATATCTCATTAGTCATGTATAAGGCTCAAAACTACTTAATGCCAACTAACGTTCAAGTGTTTTTTGATAAGAGAAGGTCTTGTTATACTCTTAAGGGTACTGAGGTTTTATAGAACCAGTTTGAAGAGTCGGACTGTTTCGATACAGGGAATTGATTTATGGAACAATTTAGATAACAATATTAAATTTGCTAGATCGATGCTTGTGTTTAAAAAGATGATCAAATCTAAGTTGTTAACAAAATATGAAAATCTTTAGTTAAATCCATTGTATTTAGTTGATTAACAAAGTTTTTTTTTTTTTTCTTTTTTCATTCTATTACTGAAAAACATTACTTGAGTTGATTGTTTGGATTGAGTTTGCTTTTGTTGCTTTGAAAAAAGGGGCAGATATTATAAGATTATTTCTTCTCTCTGCCACCTTTCATTTTATGTCTTT
Source organism: Garcialebias charrua (assembly GCA_038048925.1). Taxonomy (NCBI): domain Eukaryota; kingdom Metazoa; phylum Chordata; class Actinopteri; order Cyprinodontiformes; family Rivulidae; genus Garcialebias; species Garcialebias charrua. The sequence continues at coordinate 10,498 of JBBPBX010027006.1, forward strand.
TACATTTTACACTGTATGTTTATACATCGTTTTTCTTTTATATTGATGTAAAATGAATAAATGTAATAATAAAATAAATAAATAAAAATAAAAAATAACTAGTATAAAATCTGTGGCTTGTGTTTAAGTGCTCCACGGGAAGATTTAAATCTGAGGAACAGGCCACAAACAGAAAACAATTCAATGTAAAAATCACACGTGGAGCTCCATGAAGGGAGCGTGTGCTGACTGAGCTTCTGAACGACAGCAGCAGAGCCACGTCACATCAAGTGTGCGCAAAACACGAGAAGCGACGCAGTTAAACCCCACGGAGCTGAGTCCACGTTTGTTCATTAACGAGAGCCTTCGTTAATGTCTGCACAGCTTTAAGGACAAAAGAGGAGCCATCGAGATGCTAACAGAAAGCACTCAGAGACCACGAACACATCGGTTCTGACATGTGCGGGTTCATCCAGAGTTATACAGTAGAAACATCCTCACAGGAGGGGATCTATCTGCGAGAACGTTTAAATGACCTGAGCCAGGACGCTTCAACGCTCAGAGCACGAGCAGACAGTTCCAAACTGAACATCTATCCCAGTTCACTGCAGTTGAACAACAGATGAAGGAAACTGAACATGTACTGTGTTCAAACAGATCATCTGCTGGTGAGAGGCAGCACCAAGCTTCCAGCAGATGAGTGGGACTACTTTCTGTAAGGAAAACAGCTTCTGCTCCGTTAACCAACAAACACAAAGGTAAACAACTTCAGCTGCAGACAACACAGCAGAAGCACTCCTCCACCTCAGGAAGTAAAGAAGTTAGACAAGAGATGCTTTTTGTGTTTGGTCCAGTTTAAAGTCATGCATGAAGACAGTGTGCACGGTCTGCAGACACCAGAGAGGTTAGGCTTAGGGATGCACAGATAAATCGGCCGGCCGATCGATCGGCTCCGATTTCCTTAATTTGGGGAGATCGGTGATCGGCCGATCTTTAAATGAGAAGCCGATTTTATCTACCGATTTTATCTGCCTCAGCAAAGGTTGGAAAATCCTGAAAATTTAGGGTGCATTTTGACATTTTAACACCTGAAAATCGGTATCGGCCAAAATCGGAATCGGCAGGTCAGACTTTCTAAAAATCGGTAATCGGTGATCGGCCAGAAAATTGAAATCGGTGCACCCCTAGTTAGGCTCTTTCATTTGGGAGCTTAAGACAAGACAAACATGTATCCCAGTTACATTAACCATTTAGGGTGTGGGGGTTAGAGGAGGTGAGTCTGGGACCGGGAGCAGCAACGCCGCTACAAACAGGAAACAAGATGCAGACACTCCAACAAACACAAAAACACCAGTTGTTGTGTCACATCACTACTGACAGAGTTGTGTCGGTCCAAATGCGTGAACATTTTAGATGATTCTAGTTACTTTATCCACACAGGGACGGCAGGATTTTCCTCAAGCTGTTCAAATCAGGAGAATTTTTTATTATTATTTTATTTGTTTTTAGTCTATTTGAACTACCGGTACATTGTGATTTAGTTTTTCTGTATGGTCGATGGAGAATGTTTGTCAAAGTGAATAAACCCTGTTGGTCTAAGATTATTCAGCCCTACTGAAGAGTTTTCTCCACTTTCTTCAAAGCGATGTTATAGTTCATCCGTCTCGTTTGCTCACTGAAATATAAATGAAGGTTTAGCTGAAATTAAGCAACTAAGATCTGCAACATGAGCATCTAACCAAGGGGTGCCCAATCCTGGTCCTCGGGGGCCACCATACTGCAGGTTTCACCTGTCTACCTGCTCCTGCACACCTGATCTGAATCAACGGGTGATTAACAGTCTTCTGCACGACATGAAGCGGAGCTGCAACCTTTAAAGCAGGCGTGTTGGAGCAGGCAGACAGGTGGAACCTGCAGGATGGTGGCCCCCGAGGACCCGGACTGAACATGAACCGGACATTTTAGAACGCTGGAGTTCAATTACCATAATAGATTTTGATGAAGTGAGAAGTATTCTTAAAATAAATAAGTTGCTGATCTGAAAATGATATTGATCAGTGGTGCTTGTATGGTACAGACTGTCGCACCGCCAGAGAGTTCTTCTTGCTACAGAGAAGGCCCCGTTATTCAATCGTGGCATTGTTTTCAAAATGTTGCGTTTAGATCGTCCGCACCAAAACGTTCCCTCTCTGGAGCCAAAGACACCAGGAGGGAGCGTGGTCAGTCTGAAAAGTTCAAAACAGAGCAGGCTGTTCGTGCACACGCTTGACAACGTGCATGTGTAGCACAGTTCTCGTGTGTGTGCTGCCTCTCCTCAATACCATTCGTGCACGAGGTCTCAACACGCGCAACGTGAGCTGCGTGCGCGTCATCCACGTCGGGATGTGCAGGGAGCACCCTCTCAAACCCAGTCAGGACCTCAGGGCGCTCGCCACACGCACGGGACCGTGAACGACCTCTTGACAGAGCAATCGTCGTGCACTCATTGCGCAACATTTAAAGAGATTACGTAAGGCTTCTCTTGGCTAAGCGTGATGACGTCACTTCAGGCATACAGAGACGACCACGTGTTCCAAGTAGGGATGCACCGATAAATCGGCCGGCCGATCGATCGGCTCCGATTTCCTTAATTTGGGGAGATCGGTGATGGGCCGATCTTTAAATGAGAAGCCGATTTTATCTACCGATTTTATCTGCCTCAGCAAAGGTTGGAAAATCCTGAAAATTTAGGGTGCATTTTGACCTTTTAACACCTGAAAATCGGTATCGGCCAAAATCGGAATCGGCAGGTCAGACTTTCTAAAAATTGGTAATCGGCCAGAAAAATCGGTGATCGGCCAGAAAATTGAAATCGGTGCACCCCTAGTTCCAAGCTGTGATTTTTCAATAATAAACACTTGAGCGTGTTTGTGAAGAGTGCACGGAACCAACAGAACCATGACGTCAGGAGCAGAACCCAAACAGAACCTGACTCTGTGAAACTGTCAGGCCCCAGGGCACAACTGGTCCCCCCCCCGTGAAAAAGGATAGCAGAAGACCCGTCTGAAGTGGCCTCGTGCACTGGCAAGTCCGCGTATTTCAAGTGACATTGGGCTTGTTTTTTCTGGAGGCGCTTATAAATTTGTCGAGCCTTTGGGCTTGTTTTTCTGTCAAACAGTAATGCGAGTTGTAGGTAGTTTGTCCCTTCACGCCTTCCTTCCACGTGTGTTACGTCAAGGCGGATGTTACGTTCAGGTACTGTTGGCGTAAGTGACAGAGCCGTTAATGAGGAGTGGGCATGAGCAGAATACAGACGACTTCTGGTACGTCAAAGTCTGTGTTGCAAAGACTTTATTCCAACAAAGGAGATGCTCGAGCGCTGTACCAGTAACATGTACTCTGTGGAAGAAACACTTGGAAGCACAGAGACTGATGCAAATCAAAACAGTGATGATGGACTGTAGATCAGGTCAAATCTATTTTTACATGTTTTTCATCCATGCCAGGCTTTATGCTAATTTCCCCATATGTAATTTCTGTGTTACAGATAAACAGACCTGAAGGGGCAGGAAGGACAAGGAAAGAAGATGATTTCACACTTGACCTGTTTTGAGTTGGCTCATGTGTGTCCCCTACCTGTATGCTGGGTTTTTTTTTTTTTCCTACCTGCTTCATTGAGCATGATTCAGGATAGAGATTCAATTAAGTTTTTTGTTGACTTTGCAGTTTAATTTTTATTTAATTTTTAATTTGTACGCATGACAAGAAACCAAACCAGCTGTATAAAAATGCAAAATGTATTTTTATTTTTTTGACTGGATAAGTTCTTCAAAGCATAATTTTGCTGGTTATATGTAATGCCATAATAAATGTAATGTTTATACTGTTTAAAAACGCCCTTCGTTTTACACAATGGGAGGGTTGCCAGTTTGGGCTTGTTTTCAAAGCGCGTCTACCGTTTGGGCTTGTTTTCATGGAGCTGACCGCTTGTTTCAGTCGCGATATCTGGCAACACTGCTCTGCACGAGCAGTGTTGCCAGATATCGCAGTCAGACACGTCCAACAAACCCTTTCCTCTAAAAAAGCAGACGGTGCACCGTGCATGGGATCGCGCCTGCATCGGAGCACATGGCGGCCGGATGTTGCTGCTGCACCCGGGTCTGAACGGACCAGCACGGGTTGAGGCCAGCAGCAGGCCCAGCTGAGGTTCTGACCCGGACGGGGTCGCGCGGTACTCACCGTCTGCTCGTGGCGCGGAGGCCCACGCGTCCACTTGGGTCGTCATGGCGCAGAGGTGCTCGATGAAAACAGAAAAAGATCCTCACGGGTCCTGCAGCCGCGAGAAGCCTCCAGCAGCAGCCGCCGCGGGCCTGATGTGGTGGAGCTGAAGAGAGTTTTTAACCAACAACAGGAAGACACACACACACTGCGAGCTGCACACACGACACCGTGTCCCGTTCCCGGAGCGAGAGAGGCCGAAGAGACGCAGTCCGAGTCCCGAGGAGCTTCCTGCTAACCTGCAGCGAGATAAACAAACAGCAGCTCTGTGGAGGAGTCACGTGGGCCAGAGCGCGGGTGGGGAGTGGTCACTGGAGGGGGTGGGGCTGGTCACATCTGACCAGTCAGAGAGCAGGACCGTCCACCACGTGATCACCGGGCCTCTCTGTATTTTAAAATGGTCGTAAACAACACACGCTGATCCAAGTCCAGCCCTGTACTGTCTGTAATCTGCAGAAACTCGGAACTTTAGCGGTCTTCAAGTCCACTAATGAATTATTCCTCTTTTTGCTCGAGCTGTGGTGGTTTATCGCGGAAGTTTGTTTGTTTTAAGGTGCAGTTTGTGCACAACTTTCAAGAGTTTCCATTAAAAACGCGCTGGGAATGAATGAGCGGAGTCAGATCCTCTGGACGGGTTCTGTTCAGAGGATCTGACTTAACCTGGTTGGGTTATTACTGCGCATGCGTGAAGAGAGTCGGGTGATGTGTTTGTCACCTGTTCACCAGCAGGTGGACATGAAAACGCGAGTGGAGTGTTTATTATATCTATGGGAGGTCCTGATTCTCAATATTTAACCTTTATTTAGTCAGGTTAATCCCATTGAGTCTCGAGGGCTCATTTACAAGAGAACCCTGGTTTCAACTATAATAATAATTCAGGTAGATAAATCCAACCAGGTTGAGTCAGGTCTTCTGGACAGATGGTCTGGTCCAGACTCAGCCTTCTTAAATAATCCGAGTGAAGGTCCTCTGAGGACAGACCCATCTACTGCAGGAGCTGCTGGGATCGTCCACAAATGTTGCAGGTTCTGTCATCCAGAACACAGACCTACTACCCTACTACAGTATATTGTGAATGGACAGGGCCGGCCCAAGGCATAAGCAAACTAAGCAGCTACTTAGGGCCCCGGGTTCACTAGGGGCCCCCCTAAGTGGAATTATTATTGTTGTTTTTTTATTAATGATTTCTGTATGATGCTATTTAATATTTTAAGTTCAGCTTTTGCAAATTGTTGCATATTAAATAGTTTTAAGATGCAATTATTCAACTTTAATTTTTTTTAAATAATTTTAGTTTCAATTAATTGTTCATTTATATTATTTAAGTACTGTATTTCCTTTATATTTTATTTTACTTATTTTATTTAGTCTGTTTTTGCTCAATTAATTTTTATGCATCTAAGTTATTTTATCTGTTGCTTGTTGTTGATCTTGCATATTACAAATGATTTTGAACATAATTGTTGCAGTTCTTTTGAACCAAATATAATAAACCAGATGACACTTTTGCTGTAAAATACATTGCGTACTAATGTTTTTATTTTTATTTTTTATTTTTTACTTTTAGTACCACTAGATGATACAGTATATACATATAGATTAATGTAAACAGGGCTGTCAGGGTTGAAATGAGTTTATGTTAGATGGTGAATGATCTGATCATCTGCTGATTGCATTAATCCACATTATTAGCAGAAATAGGGGGCCCCAAACCAAATTTGGTTTAGGGCCCCATGGAGGATTGGGCAGGCCCTGTGAATGGATACTCTATGGTGATCAGTTTGATCTAGACATGCGGTATTGGATTTTGGGACAATATGCCAATATGTTACAACTTATTTGGCCGATAACGATATTTTATATTCATTCATTCATTCAACCTTTATTTAGTCAGGTAAATCTCATTGAGCCTCGAGGGCTCATTTACAAAAGCGACCTGCTACAAACTAAAGAATGATGAACAGCAATGGTAGAATTTCCTTAAACAACAAACAAAAAAAACGTAGGAGAGAAATAGAAAGTGAAATGCAAAGTATCAAAACTAGCAAAACACCACAAGGTAGATGTACAAAATCAAAAACAAGAACATATCTGCAATGGTTTTTGCCAGGATTCCAAAAGATTCTTAAAACCATTTAGAGAGGTCAGGGCCGAGAGCTTCAAATCTTTTTGTAAGATATTCCAGGAAGCAGGAGCAGAGTAGGAGAAAGCCCTTTTTCCAAGTTCAGTCCTCACTGACGGAACACTGCAGGTGATCATGTCCTGAGAGCGCACACTGTAGCTGCACTCACGTAAAGACATGTAGGAGGAGATGTATGAGGGCAGCAGACCGAGAAGTGATTTAAAGATGAAAATGTACCAGTGGAAGAGTCTGCGTGAGGTTAATGATGTCCAGTTAACCAGTGAATACAGGGTGCAGTGGTGGGTACGATAATCACAGCCAGTTATGAATCTTAGAGCACCATGATAGACAACATCCAACATCCGCAGGGTGCTTGTAGGAGCATTCATGTAGAGAATGTCACCGTAATCAATGGAGGGAAGGAAAGTCACAGATACAAGGCGTTTCCTAACATTCAGTGTTAGACATGATCTGTTTCTGAAAAAGAAACCCAGTTTAACTTTCAGTTTCTTTACTAGGTTTTCCACGTGGAGTTTAAAAGAGAGCTGTGAATCAACCAGGATACCCAAATATTTATAGGAATCAACAAACTCAATTGGGACACCATTTGAGGATAAAATCAGAGGAAGATCTGCTGGGACCGACTTCCTACTTGAAAAAAACATCCCTTTTGTTTTATCAGCATTTAGTACAAGTTTGAGATGGAACGGAGTTGTTGATGATGTTTGAACAATATTTGGAGCGTGCTTCTTTAAAAGAAAAGTCGTACGCTTTCTGATGTTCTTTATATGCCTGTTTATGTACAGATAGACCGGATGATTTTACATGTCTCTCAATAGCACGTCCAGTTGCTTTCATCTTGCGCAGCTCACCAGTGTACCAGGGGGCTGAACGGGAGAACCAGTCTTGTTTTCAAGGGAGCATGTAGGTCCAGAAGCTCCTGGAGAGATTGGTTGTAGTAATCCACAGAGTCATTTGCAGATGAATGATTGACAACGGTCAGGGCGTGAAGATCAGCGAACAGAACATCAGGGGAAATGTTTTTAAAGTCACAGAACTGGATAAGTCATTTGGGATTTGGAGCAGACGAAGTTGAAGGCACTTCCAGGGAGATGACCCTGTGGTCTGAGATACCCAAGTCATATACAGTACAGACAAGTTATTGATGAGTACAGTGTCTGTAATCACCAAATCCAGAGTATGCCCCCTACTGTGCGTAGGGGCGTCAACGTGTTGAGTGAGATTGAGAGAGTCCAAAAGAGACTTAAAATCTGTTGCCAGAGGGGAAGAGGAATTATCAATGTGGATATTTAAATCGCCAAGAAAAATATTTTTCACAGGGGAGGTGCAGAAAAAAGTGAGGAGGTCATGCATCTCTGAGTTAAATGAAACATGCGGTTTGGGAGGCCTATAAATCAATATAACATTCATCAGGAGGGAGGCTTTGAGGTTGAAGGCCAAACATTTAAAAGAAGAAAAGTCCTGAGAAGCCAGATGTGACCATTTTAAATTACTGTGGTAGATTACAGCCAGACCACCACCGCGGCCAGTGCAGCGGGCTCTCTGCAGATAACTGTATCCAGAGGGACAAGCTTCATTCAGAGAACTGAAGACATCTGGTTGATGCCATGTTTCAGTAAGGCACATGAGGTCCAAGTTCTTCTCCAGAATATGATCATGAATTAGATAAGATTTGTTGGATAATTGAAAAGTTATATTTTAATACCAGTTGGAGTAGAAGCCTTTAGAAGAGGTTTAAGCAGACTGAAGTCCACTCCACGTTTTCCTTGCCACTTCGTCCGCCATGTTCTTTCAGCAATATCAGGGACTACAGATGCAGCGTTCTGATGACGTATTCGAGGTGTGACACGTCTCGTAGACCAGACAGAAGGGATGGCTTGCCAAGAATAAACAGATTTCTTCCGAGAGCCTCTATGCATATAATGAGGTCTACGCAGAATTCCCAGTTGTTTTATGGTAGAAACAGAAGGTGGAATGGAGCAGTTGTTAAGTCCAATCAGCTGGGACAACATCGACGAGCCAGCCAAGCTAAGCAAAGAGCTAGCCGCTAACAGCAGACCCACGGCTCTGAAAAAGTTATCCAAGAAGCAGTGAGATGTTACTTGAATGAGCATAACTTGAATAGTAACACAGGAGAAAATCCAGAACAGTCCAGATGACACAGGAGGTTGACAGAGGCAGCAGGTAAGCACAACAATAATTGCAGCTAGTTCTCCAAGCAAAGTTTGTGCTGCCGTGCTCGAGTTGTAGGTTGACAGCCCAAAATTCCGGTTAGGAAGTACTAACTAAGCTGTCCGTATAAGTCCTTGATTGATAAACCACTGAACAAAATAAGTCCAGATAAATGTCCACTAATATGGCAACAGCAAAATAACTTTTTAGCGCAGAGAAGCGACGAACATACAGCGCCAGCGTCCTCTCCCCTCTCACGCTTGATTAATGTTTAATGTAATTTTGTCTCATCTGTCCATAAAACATTCTTCCAAAAGTCTTCTGGCTTGTCCACGTGATCTTTTTCAAACTGCAGACGAGCAGCCATGTTCTTTTTGGAGAGCAGTGTCTTTCTCCTTCAACCTGCCATGACAACATTGTTGCTCAGTGTCTCCTGATGGTGGACTCATGAACATCAACATTAACGTGAGAGAGACCTTCACTTGTTAGAAGTTACTCTGGGCTCCTTTGTGACCTCGCTGACTATTCCACACCTTGGAGTGATCTTTGTTGGTCCACCACTCCTGGGGAGGGGAACAATGGTCCAGAACTTCCTCCATTTGAACACAATCAGTCCGACTGTGGATTGGTGGATTCCAAACTCTTTACAGACGTTTTGTAACCTTTTCCAGCCTGATGAGCATCAACCAACTGTTTTTCTGAGCTCCTCAGAAATCTCCTTTGTTCCTCCATGATCCACATCCACCAACATGTTGTGAAGAGCAGACTTTGATAGATCCATCCATCCATTATCTTTTACCTGCTTCTTCCATTTTGGGTCACGGGGGTCGCCAGTGCCCATGTCCAGCATTCACTGTGCGAGGGGCAGGGTACACCCTGGACATGTCTCTGGTCCATTACAGGGACACAGAGACAAACGAGACAAACAACCATTCACTCTCTCACTCACACCTAAAGACAATTTAGAGTTACCAATCAAACATGCATGTTTATAGTCTATGGGAGGAAACTGGAGAAAACCCACGCATGCACGAAGAGAACATATAAACTCCACACAGAAAGACCCTCGGACCGGGATTTGAACTGGTGACCTGCTCGCTGAGAGGCAGCAGCTCTACCAGTTGTGCCACCGCACTGCCCTAAAACAAAAATGTAAATTAAATTTCATATTTTTATTTCAGGCTGAGATAGCTCTAAGACTGATGATTTTGTTTGAAAAATAATATTTAAAAAGGAGTATTTTTAAGCAGTAAATGAGGTGGTTGATTTCCCCCGTAAGAACCATGAATGGTCATCAAGTTAAAGGACGATTAAAAAAGGTCCAAATCATTAGCATGTTTTTGTAGAAGCTCCTTGTGTCTGCATTCTGGGTCTGATCCAGATACCCCTTGTGAATAAAATCTTTTTTCTAAATCTACAACACAACACAAAGAACCCATCCCATCCGAGTGAGCAATGGTTCATAAAGATGTGAAGTTCAGTGATGGGTCAAAGGGCAAGCAGCTGTTGCATTTCCATTACAATGTTTGTGTGTAAACTGACATCAAGAGATAGAAGAAAAAAAAACAACTCATGAAAGTTAAGCTGTGATTGTGTAAAAACTATAAACCAGTTAAGACGTGCAAAACGTTCTTTTTTTAATTTCATGTGTTTCACCAAAATCCCATTGGTCTCCAACAGTATTTCTCGCCAATTTACTTTTAGTAAATTTTGCATATATGTCAAGGGAATGTGTCTTATTTACACTAACCATGCTCCATACGTTTCACTGCTCTGCACTGTGATTGTGAATGATATTAAAATGTCTTGAGCTGTCAGTAAGGACAGCAAGAGAGTTTTAATGATCCTCAAGCTGACTGACATGAATACTGTGTGACGTGCGGTCAGGGGAGGCAAGTGAGGCCGTGCCTCACCTGTCATCATGGAAAGAAAAAAATGTAAATTGAAAAAAAAAAAATGTAATTATTGTATTTATCCTTTGATTTGTACTATAAACTTATTTTACTTAAAACTAAACCAGTTTTAAGTTATTTTTATTCAAAATCACCGATTTTTCTTATTTATCGTTCAAATACAGTACTGAGAAGAGAAGTGCGGGAGGCACCCGGCAGCTGCGCCTCACCAGGATTGCACAATCACTCGGCTGAGCTGCAGTGAGCCCGTATTCCTGCCTCTTTTATGTCGCTATTAAAATGTCAAAATACTTTTGCTATGTAAACTACATTTCTATAGTTTAGCTGGTGAATATAATGTATACCGGTAGTGTTTTTGTCGAAAACTGTATGTGTGTGTAACGTGTTTCTTGTGCCGAGCGATCATAAAAACGGCTGTGAAAAGGTGCCGGATGAGGCACGCAGTTGTCCTACCTCATCGAGGAGGCGGGGCTAGTGAGCCCAGGGATTCTGCTTGCACCTGCTCCGCTCCGCTGCAGAAGAAGTGACAAATTGGATCCCGATTAGCTATAATTTCGCAATGGAGGATTACATTTCTAAACGAAAACAATTTTCTAAATTGGATTTTCAATCGAAGCAGGAGGTAATACTAAAAAACATTTCTCCAAATTAAATGTGCTTTTTTGTGTTCTACAGTTTGTATGTGTAAAGACTGCTGATATGAGATTTTAAACACAAACCCGTTTACTGCTGCCAATCAAATGGCGAATAAATGACTCTGTAGGGATCATGTATACCGTATTTGTCGGAGGAAAATACGCACCGGTGTTTAATACGCTTTGTCCAATTATTAACAATAAACCAGAAAAAATCGTACATAATACGCTTCTGTGTTTAATACGCGTCATCGCCACGCGACGCGTCAGCGCCTCATTTGCCCTGATTAAGATGGCGGCGACAGAAGCAAGCGAGTACGAAGAACTTCACAAGGAAACACGGTAAAAACAATTATTTCTTTGCGAGAAAAAATATATTTCTTAGCTGACTTTATAGCAGACGTGCTCCTGAGCTTAACGAAATGTTCAAATCAGCTGGATTAAAAAAAAAAAGTTCGCCGAATTTTAGGCAGGCGGTTCGGACCGGACGCTTTGTTTCTTTAAATTTAGCTAAATAAACGCTTAAAAATATATTTCTTACCTGACTTTATAGCAGACAGTCCCCTGAGCTCAACCAAATGTGAAATCAGCTGGATTTAAAAATCTGCGGTGTGGTTTATGAGTTACGGTATCTTGCTAACAAAAACAGCTACATCCATAGCAAGGGGCGGGCAGCGACAGAGTCAGTCCGACCAGAGGAGGCTTTTTTCGGACACATGAGCTAGAAACGTCTGGAAGTGGCCCTCTTCCTCTTCGCTCTCTGAGTCCTCTGCTGCTGCCCATAGCGCCCATAGCGGCCGAAACTGGTACTGCACCATTTTTGCCCAAAATGTAAAACGGCGAATCAGAGCGAAAAATGGGTCTAAAAATATGGGGGAAAATCCATAGATAATACGCTTCGGTGTTTAATACGCAGGACATTCAAATGAGATAAAAAAAACTGCGTATTATACACCAGTGTTTACGGTAAGATCTGATTGTGATGAAGTCAGTGCCTCACCAGCCATGAACCTCACTCACTGCACGTCACTGACGTAACCTCAGAGTTTTTGAGAGCTGCTGCTGGCTCCCAGATTCCTCTCGCGCCTGTCTGCAGCTGGGTTCTGACAACAGCTGGACAGGGCGGGGAGGGGCCTGGCGGCTGGAAGTTTCTATAAAACTGATTTTTTTTTTCTGTTCAGGAAGTCAAAACGGGCCAGAGCCTCAGAGAGGGAAAGCATTGATCAGTGTGAACTTGTAAATGCATTGATCTTCTGTGATTGCTGGCTGTTCTCCAAAGCTTTGTAATAAATCTGATGACCTTACACCTGGTTGTTTAGGGAATCCCTTTTCTCAATGACAAAGCACACTTTTTCAAATTAAGCCGCACAGTTTGGTTTATAATTAGCTTTTTATTTAACAAAGCTGCACAACAGGACCCCCCCCCCCCCATCAAAACAACTAAACCGTGATAAGGATGCTTCAGTGCTACTACAGTGACACCTTTAATCTTCAGTAATCAGGCAGTGCAGTATGGTTATCGGTTTCATGGGGATTCAGCATGCATTAGTGTTTTGAATATAATTATGTGATGAAAGCCAGAAGGATCTGTTCAGTTTACAGCGACGTGTTAAAGGGTATTGATAAAAGCCGTGCAACGATGTAAACAAAACACTTTGGAAGAGAAGATGCAGTTTACAGTGGATGACGGCTGGGACACAGAGAACAGGGAGAGCAGGAGACAGCGGCTGTACCTGATCCCTGATGTATTCATTCTTAAATAATGATATGAATATTTTGTAGAGGTGGCCGACTCTGCGCTGCAAATCACAGCGAGTCGCTGCAAAATTGAACGCCCGGGGGCTTCAATTATTCATGCGTCGCTCCTTTAACAATCTTTTTCCATCACAGGGCAATTTATTCAGGTAGTAAAATGTG
>JBBPBX010027006.1:24670-37633 GCA_038048925.1 Garcialebias charrua
AACAAGATATATACACAGTACACCGCTGCAGCTGCGGCAGCCAGCTCTCGTTTTTTTTGCGACCTGTCAATCAATCTGGTAGGCGTGTCAGCAAATGACCAATCGGTGAACTCAATTTGTCTCGAAGATAAACGCCCCTTGCCTGCAGAGCTGCTCTGCAGCCGCTCAGGGTGGACCTCGAGTATGACGTCTCAACCCTCTGCAGACAGTGCGCAGTCTCCACGTGGACTGAGGTTCGCCCGAGTCTGTGGGAGCCTCGACAGCCTCAGGGTAGAAGCTGTTCCTCTAGTGGTTCTACACTTAATGCTCCTCAACCTCCTTCCTGAGGGGAGCGGGGCTAATACCGGGTACCCACCTAAATTGTCAGAACGCTCCTGCCGCCCCCTTTTGGCCGCTTGTCACTGATGCCGGGTACCCACTGGGACGCGTCTGATGACGCGCACTGGGGGGAGGCAAAGGGTCATCAGTTGTTGTGTTTTCATGCTGCTGGCAGATAAAATCAGCAGCACGTGACCCCCGTTTCTACTGGAGTGGGTTTTCTACTAGCCGAACTGCAGCTCCGACAGTCTTTGTTGAGATTAAAACTTTTTTTATGTTTGGGGTGATCCTACGCTGGAGCGGACAGCAGCAACTGTAAAAATGTCAAGTTTCTTACCGGAGTCTGGTTCCAATTCATGGAGGCTCGATGGGGTAAGTTTAAAAAGTCCAAAAAAAGTCCCGTTGTCGTTGTGTAATCACATAGCAGAGGCTCTCCCGATTGTTTGCTGGACGCGTCGAGCAGCGTTGAGCCGCAAAACATCAACTTTTCGATCCGACGCTGCTCAACGCGTAGGTTGCTTCGGACGCGCGTGTGCGCGGAAAGGAACTGCCGCGTGCCGCCGCGCCGCTTCAAACACTCAAAACGCGCCGCTTCACGATATGCCGCGCCTCGACGCGTCTCCACATAGAATTTGCATGTAAACCGGCCGCTTCCGCCGCCCGACACAGGTCCAGTGGGTAACCGGCATAAAAGTGTGTGTGCTGGGTGAGTGGGGTCCTTCATGATGCAGGTGGCTCTCTTACACACAATGGGTGCTACTATGCTTGGATCTAATAAAGCAGTCCACTCCAAACAGGTCTCTGTTGTGCTTTTTTAATTTACGGTCTATTAATTTTCACTGAAAGTCTAATGATAAAGTGTTCAAACCCAATCTGGGAACTGCGGTAAAGCCTTCCCTGTACAGTATTTGGAAATCTTACTCTCCCCTGAATCCAGAGTGCTCGATTACAACAACCTTTATTTGTTGATTGACAGGTGCTGTGTTTGCACGGTTGTGTATGTTCCCTGTTTAAAGGCGAGTAACGTACAACAAAAGCAACATTTCACTTTGATTCCACAGTTAAAGCATGTTTCTCACCAAGTTTGAGGAAAGTCAGCTGTGTTGTTTTAAAGACATTTCAACTTTACAATTTTAATACACTTTAACACAGAGTCAGGTCTGTGCTCCTTGTGTTTATGGGCAAATGAAATACAAACATGACCACTCGACTTTTTTTTCTTGTGTTCACCACCACTCATTTAAAGGATGCTTCTCACCAAGTTTGAGGAAAATAAGTTTTTGGGGTTCTAAAGAAATTTCAACTTTAATGCACATATAAACATGCAGTGTGGACGTGAAAGGTGCCGGCCCTGCCGTAAAGGTTGTTGTAATCGAGCACTCTGGATGTGGGTGAGAGTAAAGGCTTACAAATCCCGGGAGGGCTTTATCGCAGACAGTGTAAAACCTCGGCGGCCTCTCAGCTGCACTCACTCGTCTCCATCAGGACAGCTGCCTGTTCCCTCGTCATATTTGGTACAGTACACATCTGGGCTGTAGTTGAAGGTCCCGTCCCGCCTGCGGATGGGTCTGCGGCGCCGCTGGTTCAGGAAATGCCAGTGGAAACAGGAAAACGGCCTGTGCTGCGTGCATTTGTGTTGCACGAACAGGGGACACTGCTCCGTCCTGAACTCTTTGAGATACCTGTAAGAGAAGGAAGCACAAGCTGTGTTTATTACACAAACATTTCAAAAAGGACACATACAGTATTGTTTTTTTTAAAGACCTGGCTAACCCTAAACCAAAACTATTATCCAACTTCCCCTCAAACAGTACTACTACTAGCAGTTTTCCAAACGTGAGACACAAATAAACTATGCTACAGTACACCTATTGTTTGAAACAACTACTGACAAGGCCTCTGAAAGTTTAACAACACAACACTGTAACATGACACACATCAGGCCATCTTAAAGGCTCTACAGTTCACTCTGTCTTCACACGCACAGCTGGGCAGGTGTGCAGCTGCACGTGAGGTTGTGTATGAGCAGCTACGTACGTGTAATGTTGAGGTTTCTCTGGCTGGACGTTCAACACGGTTGCGGGAGATGTCGACCCTCCCGCGGGCGAAGAAGACGAGGACGACGAAGAGGGCCCCCCCGTAGCCGTCGTTGCCGAAGACGAGGGGGGCTGCGAACTCGTTTTAGACATTTAAACAGTTTTAAAAGCTAACAACGAGAAGCTTGTTTTTAGCTTGCAGGCTAGCTCCGCTTGTTAGCTCCGAAATCCGCATTCTCGGACGATGTGCGCTTGCGCAAGACAAGCGGAAGTAGTAGACAATCAGTTGGAGCATGGAACTATGGGAGATAGAGTTCTGTAATCACATCCACCGCTTTTCTTTAACATTTAAAGTAATTTGCAAGATTAAAGCAAATACTATGATAACACCACGCAAACATAAACTCTTTAACGTTAAATAAGACGTGGTAAAACGTTCGTTTTTACGTGTTTCTGCTTGCTAAATTGTGATTGGCTGTTCCGTATCCAGTTTGAAGGAGGAGCCAATGAACGTGCAGCTTGTTTCAGGCATGACGTCACGTCGAAGTATTAATAGTCTGTTTCGTTCAGTCTGGGCATTATTCCATTTCGGCGGCTGGACGAAGTCCTGACTTCATCACGACGAAGACATAGTAATAAATTAGCGTCCTAAAGGTAAATAAAAATACATATTTTGTTATTAGTAAAAAATGTGTTAATATGGATTGAGCTCACTTTGACAATTTGTTGTGATCAAGCTTGTTGTTTGCAGTAATTTCGCGCTCAAACATGTCGACTTGTAAACGGTTTCGTTTACTAAAAATAGAACAATGGAGTCGCTTAACGTTTCAAGTGTTTTCACTAACCCGTCGCTGTTCACTAACCTAAAATCAAAGCTGCTACATTTTAAACGCACTAGTAAATGGAGAATCGTGTCGAAAGTTGTTCATGTTATTAAAAAAACGTCCAGTCCTTCAGGTAATGGCGCTTGTGTTGATTTTCTGCGGTAACGTTCGGGATGAAACTGAAAATGGCGAAGTCTCCGAGCTGGAGCCGCGCGGCTTCAGGCGCCATTTGTTGTCATAATGTAGCGGTTAGCTTAGCATTAGCAGCTTGCAGCTAACTGGTTTCGTATCCCGCGTAAATGCGTCGAAGACTTGTATCGACTTCTTAAACGTTTATTTATACGGTCCAAAGGATTTAGAAATGTGTTTTAATGTTTATTACTTCAAAATAATAAGTTTATTTACAGGCCGACGCCTTCCGTCTGCAGCATTGGGGGGAGGGGCGTTGGTCACGTTTTGCATGTTTTTGTTTTTACGTGTGCTATACATTGTGTACCGGTAGTTATAAAATGTGTATTTTTTTATTTTTACTTTTAAAAGAAAAGAGATGGCTCGTACCAAGCAGACGGCTCGTAAATCTACCGGAGGAAAGGCGCCAAGGAAGCAGCTCGCTACCAAGGCGGCCAGGAAGAGCGCCCCCTCCACAGGAGGCGTCAAGAAGCCCCATCGCTACAGGTACTAAGCTGCTTCCTGTCATGTACCACGGCTTCCTTTTACCCTTTGCTTCCTTAATGTAACTTTAACATGCTTTTCCTTTCTAGGCCTGGGACTGTGGCTTTGAGGGAGATCCGTCGCTACCAGAAGTCCACAGAGCTGCTTATTCGCAAGCTTCCCTTCCAGCGCCTGGTGAGGGAGATTGCTCAGGATTTCAAGACCGACCTGCGCTTCCAGAGCGCCGCCATCGGAGCTCTTCAGGTCAGGGGGCGCGTCTTTATGGTTGGTGTGAATATGAATGGCCCTTCATTAAATGTTTGTTTTTTTCGTCGACAGGAGGCCAGCGAAGCCTACCTGGTGGGTCTGTTTGAGGACACCAACCTGTGCGCCATCCACGCCAAACGTGTCACCATCATGCCCAAAGACATCCAGCTGGCTCGCAGGATAAGGGGAGAGAGGGCCTAGAGAAGGCAGACTCCTCGTCATGACAAATGATCCTATTTATCTTAACCATTTTCTGGACATTTTTTTTTTTAAATATCTTGGGTTATTTTTAAGTTTTGAATTTTGTATTTTTAGAGTGCTACAATAAAACAACCATTCCACAAAACCCAAGTACACTAAGGGCAAGTAGTGTCTACTTGCCACATTGTAGGTCGTCATAAATGTCACACAGTCGTAACATTTTAATTTTTCAGGGACAGCATTTCTTTATAGTTGATGATAAAACTCCATGCAGTGTTGGGGCTTCATCTGCAGCTGTTTGGCTCTTTCAGATGAGGAGGAGCATTGCAACCCCCACACCCCCACTTTTTTTTTTTCTCCCTGGGGTGCTTTTTACATGTTTCCTCCAACACAAACTTTGGCAGCTACGTTTAATATTTATAAAATGTTGTCACATGTCTTTCTATTAAAGGTCTTTATGGATACAGTACTGTGTATTTATTCAGACAAACGGTTTGTTACACATTTATTTACATGACACACGTGACTTATACAAACCATTCAGTATGCTTGAAACCAGCAGCTGTAACAAAAGAAACAATGATTGTTTTAAAGTTGACAGAACAAACTAATAATCCGTGTGACGCCTCACCGATGTGACAGACCAGATCTTCACACTCTTTAACGGAGCTGGCTTTGAACACAACACAATAAAATCCTGTAGACTGCGGCGTTTCAGGAGACTCCCTGGAAGCAGAGTTCATTACAGTCAGTCCTGTTGAGTGTTTCCTGAGGTGACACACGTCAAGTGGACACTTACGCCACGCAGAAGGCGAACACCGTGAAGTCTGGCTGGGAGTAGCGCCCCACGCAGGAGATCTCTGGGTAGTGATGCTCAAACAGTTTCTGTGGAGACACTGATGGTGAGCAGATGTGGAGGAGGTCATGGCAGTGATATGCTGCAGTGGCTCACCAGCGAACTGCTCGTGTCCGTGCACGTCAGATGGGTCTCCTTCATATCTAGAAGCACCTCCTGAGGGACAAACGACACTGAGTAATACTGCAACACCTCTGTGTGGCCCCGGGCACAGGAGGGGCTGCTCTTACCTGGATGGTCAGGTTTTGATGCAACACCTGTGGAATCGCCTGCTGCAGGACCTCCTTCCCTCCAAACTAGAGTCACATCAGATGTCGCATCAGTTATGGAAAACAAAAACCCATTAAACTTGTAAAGTAAAAAGTTACCGTTCCAATCTTTGCTCTGCCCAGGTACTTCACCATGTAAACGATTCTGTGGGAGAGAAGTTTGAGCTTGGAGCACATTTCTAACTGTTACAAAACAACGCTGAGCGCACGTGCCTTTCCTCTCTGAGACACTGGGACGAGGCCGGCCTCGGGTCGTGACTGGCTGGCTGCTGGCCGGGGGCAGGACCGAGCTGCAGGTGGGGGTTCTCCGTCCTCAGGGCTCGCAGGAGCTTGACGAGGGGCCGATACACTGTTCCATCGCGGGCCCTCCATCGGAGAACGCAGATGGACAACGGGCAGCCTCTGAGCCGGGACAGAACCACGCCTGCCTGGAAGAAACCAGAAGAAGAGCTTGGTCTAGAACACAATAACCATAATTACATGTATCTGTAATGTCAAGGGGAGTGGTGGCGCAGAGGTTACCATACCATACCATACCATTTTATTTATAAAGCACTTTAAACAGGAACAAGTCCACACCAAAGTGCTGGTTAAGAAGGTGAGCTTGTGATCGGAAGATCGCCGGTTCAAGCCCCGGTACCGACAACATCAAAGATGTGGGTGGGATAAGTGAAGCGGTCACACCTGTCTCCACCCTCATCTGCCCCACTCTGGGCCCTTGAGCAAGGCCCTTAACCCACACCATCTGCTCCCCCGGGAACCCTAGATATCAGCTCTCTACTCCACACAGAGGGCTGTGGTTGCTCGGTGGTCTGTGGTTGTGTCAGGAAGGGCATCCGGCGTAAAAACAACTGCCAAATCTTCGTGCGACTAGATCGCTGTGGTGACCCCTAACGCAGGGAAAAGCCGAAAGAAGAAAAAAAAAAAAAAACATGTATCTGTAATGTCTACAACTTCTCTTTTGGATCTGATCAGATCTATATTTATTACTACCCTTGGCTCATAAAACTAGATTTGTAGTCCGAAGTTTACATGCATGTGTCATGAATGACCTTCCTTTTGACATTGGCATCTTATGCCATGATATTTATTTCTCAGATCATACTATCAGATGGTTTTCTAATCATCTCTCGGATCAAAAGCAACCCAATGGTACAGTACTTCTTCTTTTAGCTATTTAACTGTCAATAATGGTGTACCACAAGGCTCAGTCTTAGGACCCACTTTCTTTACCATTTATATACTGGGTCAAAACACTCCAGACACCTCCTTACATCTCTATGCTGACAATAAAACAGTTGATAAGGTTTTCCAGCTTTTCAACAACATCCAGTCTGATTTGTTTCATCTCAAACTGGTAAATGCTGATAAAACCAAAAAAAGACGTTGGTTTCAAAGTTGGTACCAGCAGCTCTTCCTTCTATCTTATCTACAAATGGTGTTCCTATTGGGTTTGTGGATCCCTACAAATACTTCAGAGTCTTGGTTGACGTACATGTCTCTCCTCATGTTGAAAATGTCAAGAAACTGACAATACGACTGGGTTTCTTTTTCAGAAACAGATGTTTTCAGACCGGAGCAAAATTCTGAGCGCCAATTAATGACCTGGCATGGCAACTTCGGGGAATTCATGTAGACACTAAATACGCTCCATAACGTGGACTCTTTCCTCAAATCAACATCCAAAAAAACTTATGTTTGACACAGACTGAACTCAGCAAAAAGATCTTCTCCTAATCCGCTCCGGTTTCCTGGGATATCTTGTAAAAAGATCTGAAGCTCTCCAATTACGTTTTTTAAGGGATTTTAACCAGGTGTTTTGATCAGGTTATTAGAAAAATCAACGAAATTTATTTTTTATTTTTTAGTAGATTACCTTGTTTTATTTGGCACCTTGATTTTATATTGTTTATTTTATTTTCAATTTTATTGTTGTGTATTGTTTATTGTTGTGTGTACTGTTTCTGTTTGTCTAAAACAGGTCTTTCTTGAAAATGAGTCCTCGTGCCTGAGACTCAGTGAGACTAACCCGTATAAATAACGGCTGAATGAATTAGGTTAACGTAAGTACAGTATTTGACCCTGAATGTATAAATCTGTGTAAATAATAAACCCAAGTCATCGAATGTTCGAGGCTTTCCTCACGTGTCCATTCTTTGAATTTCTCAGCGAAGTTCCATTGATCTCATCGATGATGTCACCAGGAGAGATGAACTTGTCGACGTGGGCCTGACTGCCCGGCATCAACTGCAGGACGAAGACGCGCCCGCTCAGGTACCTGAACGACCCACAAAGACGGACTAAGGACCGGGTGGAGCACATCTTTGTAGAAACATGAGTTCAAACGACCAACCTCAGCACCAAGCCCACCTCCTGGCAGGGCACGACTTCATAGACGTCTTGCACCTGGAAATAAATCACACATGATGAACAACCGACTTAGAGCACGGCTCGTGATTAGAGGAGACACTTGTTCATGAAGTGGTCACCGGCAGGAGCCAGCTCTCGTCCAGGAAGCTGCAGTTCTGTGTAAAACACAAGAAACACAGTAACTGGTTGGTTCAATATCACAGAAATGACAACACAATGGTTTTTGTTCTGACCTCCACATCCAGCTTGAAGTCCATGTGAGAGAGGACCAGAACCAGGGACATGAAGGGTTCTGATAACAAGGAGAACAGCATCATTCATGACGACACCAGCTGGGATTTAGAAGTGGAAAAATAAATAAAAATAAAGGTCTCACCCACAAATTCCTCATTCCTGAGGCTGGATGCATCTGGGCTGTACCACTGGAGGACAAACACGTGTTCAGAACAACCAAACAACTTCGTAACTTTCTGTCTGTTAAAGGAATAAACTTGGATATTGTTTTCTTAGAAAATATTCAATTTGGCTTATTCATTAAAGATAAAAACTTTGAATTTTTTTGTAAATGTTCTGATTATTGTAACAAAATACTATATCCATAAATGTCGATACGCAAAATGCTCCCTCTCTATCAATGCTCTCAAAAATGATATTTCTTTTTTAAAAGTTGTCTAAAAAAGATCCAGAATGTAAATGCAGTAAAATTATATGAGTTGATGGAAGTTTTTTAGTTTCTAGCCCCCTGATTTGTCTTTTATTTATTTGTTATTTTTTTATCTTTCTTTTATTTTCTCTTTTAATTAGGGATGGAAAACTCAGGACAGTATACTAAACTTTTATTATTTCATTTTATGCTTGTTTATTAATTGTTTAGTGTTTAAATGGTTACTGTTGCACCGAGGGACTAAGAGAGAAATGCAATTTCAATCCTGTGTCCTGTACATATTGCAGTTCTGACAATAAAGTTGACTTTGACTTTGAGTTTTGACTTTGAATTGTTAAGAAATTATCAATATCAATTCCTTTATCGATATCATTTATCGATTCAATTCCTTATCAATTCTGTTATCAATTCTCATTGGGTTAGGCAAAAAAATAGTACACATTTGTGTGCATGATGTATTTAATGCTTTCACCAGAACAAAAATAGAACTTTTATTTTTTGTATAAATAGAATTATTCATTTTCTGATGTAGTTTGTGTATTACAGTTAGAATGATGTAGTTTGTGTATTACAGTTAGAATAATGTAGTTTGTGTATTACAGTTAGAATGATGTAGTTTGTGTATTACAGTTAGAATGATGTAGTTTGTGTATTACAGTTAGAATGATGTAGTTTGTGTATTACAGTTAGAAAAATTAAGTAGAATTATTCATTTTGTGATGTAGTTTGTGTATTACAGCTAGATAAATTAAGTAGAATTATTCATTTTGTGATGTAGTTTGTGTATTACAGTTAGTAAAATTAAGTAGAATTATTCATTTTGTGATGTAGTTTGAAGGTTATCATTGGTTGAACAAACTGTGAAATAAGGGGCAGATATAATAAGATTTCATCTTCTTTCTGCTCCCTTCATTTTATCCTACTTGTATTCTTGTATCTGATGAAACTGTCTTGTATTGTTCTTTTAAAATGAATGAATAAACATCAAATCAAACTTTTATGAAAAACTAATTCCTAATTAACATTATTAAGGGGCTGTCCTTGGTTGGAATGGGTGATAGGCTTCTATACAGTTGGACTTCCTTTTTCCCCCATTATTTATGTGAATTAGTTATTTTCAAGAATTGTCGAGCCATTTCTTGAGCCTTTGCAATCAAAGTGAATTGTAGTCATTAGGAGTTGTGATTCTTGTATGGTATAATGCTTGTATTTGACATGTTGTTGTGAGTTTTGTCATTGTTACTCTTGTTTACTATTAATAAAGAAAAAAACAACAACAACAGGAAGTAGAATTGATATAAAGAGCGCAGGTCAGACCTGCAGGACTGTGGGTGTGTGCAGCAGGTGGGTGAAGACCTGGGACAGGGCCTTACGGCTCAGGGCCACTCGGAGGAAGTAGCGTCCTCGTCCCTGAGCTGAGAGCAGCTTCCTGCAGAGCCTGGTCTGCTCCACAGCCAGGGACACAGTGGACAGCCTGCACACACACACACACACACACACACACACATGTTCAAGTCCAGCAGAGCCAAACGGCTGCTGGAGACACTTGTTACCTGTCGCAGGTGTCTTGGTGGGGAAGTTGTTCAAAACAGTGCCAGTAATCTCTGTGGACCAGACTCAGAAGCGGCTCTGGAAAGAAACATCAAGAGCACGTCAGTCCCTCTCCACACACACATCAACACACGAGGTTTGGTAGAGATACTGACGCTGGAGGCCTTTCCTGAGGACCTGCTCAAGCAGCTCGCAGCAGCAGGACAGGTGAGGGTGGGAGTCTGTCACCACACTCCCATCCGACCGCAAGTTCAGGACGCACACTGACAGAGACACGGAGAGACGTATGTGGACATGCAGCTACGAGACAGCAAGTATTGTCAAAACTGCAACAAGCACAAATGTCATTACTCTCAGACCCCTGGTGCAACAATAACCATTAAACATTTAATAAACATTAGCATTAAATGAAATAATAAAAGTATGATACTACTGTAAATGTAAGTATAGCAGTGTAAATATAAAAAAATATATCACTAAGTATGATCCTGACACGGACATTTGTAAAGTGTCAAAGCAGCATATGAAGTGAATGTACACAGTATGAAATCCTTGATATTGATATAAAGGTAAAGTGACATATGCAATAAGGCTAGTAAAATTTTTTAAACAGTAGTGCAAATGGAATGAGCACATGAACGTTTGTTGAGTGTATAACCCATAACGTTAGTAAATATAATTAAGTGTTGTCAAAAATCACATAAAGATATTCACGTCTAACCAAAGTCAATCTTTATTTATAGAGCACAGTTAAAACAGATAAACTGCTATCAAGGTGCTTCACAAACAACATCAAAAAGAAATTAAAAACAGAAAACTGTAACACATACTATGAAAAAAACTATGAAATTAATAGCAATAAAATATCATCAAAATGTATAAAGGAAGAAACACAGAACAAAATAAGACAGCTCACACAAACGCCAGAGTGAGGGTTTACACAACAGTATTAGTCATTAGCACAACTCGGGCATTTTATTTACACATTTCTGCTGAATTGATTAACAGATGACATCATGTCTTCACAAGTTGTAGAGGGTTTTCTGAAAGTTCGGCCCGCAGGCCACCAGTTGATGATGTATGAATGGATGACGTAATGTTTGTATTCATACAGGTCGTCTCAGAGTCACGAGGACTTGTTTTTGTTGTTGTTTTTGTCAACATTTAAGAATTTCAGTGCACGAGTTATGAACTCAGAGCAGCTTCCTGTTTTAAACAAGAAAAACCGGTCCAGAGGCGCTGAGACGATGACGTCATAACGTTTGGATGTTTACCTTTCAATGGGGCCAGCAGGGGGTCTTTGGGCGCCATGATATGCTGCGTTCATGGGCTGTCGGTGATCAGAAACCTACAGCCAGTCTGCTGGAAACACTTCCGTGTAGCGAACAAGCGAACTTGGAAAGGTAAACAATTATTTAGGATGGATAATAAAAACAGTGTTCTTCAAAAACATCAAAACAGCTGTTTCACGATATGCATTTAAAATGTTTGTCATGTTGGCCAAATGCATGAAACATGTAACGTAAGAAAATAACTGTAACCTTCAGTGGACTAACTAATTTATATTACAAAATGGCGAGCACGACAAAGACGGGTAGCTTACTTTTATTTGGAGTTATATCAGAGGAACATGGAGGAAAAGAGGAAGACCACAGCTGGCTGTGTGAAGGTTTGTTGTGACAGAGGATGCTGGACTGAGATGGAGGCGACCGCCCCCTGAAGGGAAGAAGAGGAAAGCAATAAAAGCTGTTTAAATCCTAGAACGAAACAACTAACAGTTCCACTAACCAGTAACTGTAAGCTTAGTTACCTAAAATAAAGTTCAACCTTCGAGTCGCAATAATAAAAATAAAAAATACCGCTCGTCGTAGCTGCGCGGAGTGGCGGCCTCTAGCGGCCGAGCCATGGAACTGCAGCTCTTTTAAAAAGTGGCGGCCTCTCGCGGCCTAGCAGTGGAACTGCAGCTCTTTTTAAAGTGGCGGCCTCTGGCGGCCGAGCCGTTGAACTGCAGCTCTTTTTAAAGTGGTGGCCTCTTGCGGCCGAGCCGTGGAACTGCAGCTCTTTTTAAAGTGGCGGCCTCTTGCGGCCGAGCCGTAAAACTGCAGCTTTTTAATGTTACGGCCTCTAGCGGCCGAGCCGTGGAACTGCAGCTCTTTTTGAAGGCGGCGGCGGCAGATAGCGCGCGCTCTCCTCGTGCCGCAGCGATCAAAGCGGTGTTCCTGGCTCAGTTTGGTGGAAAACATCAGAGAATCTGAGAAGTATTACCGGACGGAGGGAGTTTCAAGGTGTGTTTTAATCTCTTCTATGACACAGTGAGATACAGGAGCCCACTGTTTACGTTGTTATTGGTCTGCGCAGCTACTTTGTTTGTTTTAATAATGGCACCACAACTGAATGCAGCATTTGGCCTCAGTTTGTTGTTTGGACTCGCATTCAGTCCAAATCGACTATTCTCAATATAGAAAGCTGCTCTTTTGTTTTTGTGCGGCAGAGGCACTGGTTGTAATCCTGGATTTCCTCTAATCTTCCAGCTCCTTTACCTGCACGCTCACAAATAAAAACCAGCAGGAACACATCTTTATTTGTTTACTCTGGACTGTAGAGCAGCACTAATTCATTATATTTTTTATTCTTTAATTAAAAGATCACAGTATTTTTTACGCTGGTGAAGATTCTCAGTCGTCCAGGACATGATGAAATCAAAAAAGGCGTTCAATACAGGATTGAACCTGTATTGTACAGGATTGATTAAAGTCCAGTTGATCCAGTATTTTTTACATTTCATATTCCAACTGTATCCTCGTGCCATCGTTGATGAGTGAGTTAAAATCCAAACATTTGTTCAGTAATGTGAGTTTCTGTGAACTTCAAACCGTTCTTCTGGCTGGACTGCTGCAGGAAGAACAGAAATCTCCTCAGTGCAACAAAGTGATGCATGCAGGGGCGGACTGACTGC
>JBBPBX010027007.1:0-37632 GCA_038048925.1 Garcialebias charrua
ACATCTGATGTATTCAAGTTTAGAGTCCAAGTCAAAGCTAACCTGCTGACAAGAAGAGGTGTTCTTTCCACTGTTGCCTCAATCTACGATCCCCTAGGCTTCATTGCACCATTCGTCCTTCTGGGCAAGCAGATTCTCCAGCAAATGTGCAAAGACAAGTTGGACTGGGATGAAGAACTTCCAGAACGTCTGAGACCACTGTGGGAGTCATGGATCAAAGATCTACCAAGATTGGCTGAAGTGCAGATTAACAGATCTTTTGTTCCCTCAGATTTTGGACAAGTTAAAAGCCATGAGCTTCACCATTTCGCAGATGCCAGCGTTTCAGGATATGGTGAATGTACTTACCTGCGAGTCATTAACCAGCAGGATCAAGTTCACTGTGGTTTACTAATGGGCAAGGCAAGAGTTAGACCCAGCAACATCCTGACTATTCCAAGACTTGAGCTTTCAGCAGCAATCCTTGCAGTTAGAGTCAGTGATCTACTCCGAACTGAATTAGAAATTCAAGACCTACAAGAGTTCTTCTGGATAGATTCCACAGTCGTCCTTGGCTATATAAACAACAATGCCAAAAGATTTCAAGTGTTTGTTGCTAATCGTGTTCAAAGAATTAAGTCCAGTTCAAAACCAGAACAATGGGCGCACATTGTTTCAGAGGACAATCCTGCAGATCATGCTTCCCGTGGTTTAACTGCAGAACAATTGAAATCATCCATCTGGTTCACAGGACCAAAGTTCCTTTGGCAAAAGAGACTACCTGAAAAAGAAATGGAGGTGGAAGAGGTCAAGGAAGATGATCCTGAACTCCACAAGGCATTTGTATGCAACACCAGAGCAAAGGAAGAGAGAACAATGCTAGATCGCTTCGAGAAGTTCTCAGAGTGGTCCAAATTGATCAGAGCTCTAACAGTGTTAAGAGGAAAGGTCAAAGAACACAAAGGTATGGCACAAAACATAGACAACACAAGTTTGGAAGAAAGAAAGGAAGCTGAATTGGTAGTCATTAAGCTTGTTCAAACAGAGGCATTTTCAAAGGAAATAGCAACATTGAAAGCCAAGAAAGTTATCACAAAGACTAAAGACAGTAGACTGTACAAGTTGAGTCCATTCTTGGATGAAGAAGGAATACTCAGAGTTGGTGGACGTTTGAGTCATGCTGTACTCCATCCACATGTCAAGCATCCAGCAATACTACCAAAGGGTAGTCATATATCCACTTTGCTTATTGAACATTTCCATGCGAAAATCCAGCATCAAGGACGTGGAATGACAATTAACGAACTGCGAGCTAATGGATGGTGGATCCTTGGATGTAGCAGTGGAGTCTCATCTCACATCTTCAAATGTGTGAAATGCAGGAAGTACAGGAAGAGTACTGAAGTACAGAAAATGGGAGATTTACCTTTGGATAGGATGGAACCGACCCCACCTTTCACCTACGTTGGAATGGATTGTTTCGGACCGATTTATGTCAAGGATGGACGCAAAGAGCTTAAAAGATATGGACTGGTATTAACCTGTCTATGTTCACGAGCGGTCCACATAGAGGTGGTAGATGACCTAAGTACAGACGCATTCATGAATGCTCTGAGAGCATTTATTGCCATCAGAGGAAATGTTCGTCAATTGAGGTGTGACAAAGGAACCAATTTTGTTGGTGCACAAAGGGAGCTTGCAAATCTGATGAAAGGCATGGATCAAGAAAAGATCAAGACATTCGGCTGTGAATTCCTCATGAATCCCCCATCAGCGAGTCATATGGGAGGAGTATGGGAAAGACAGATAAGAACGATAAGAAGTGTTTTCGCTGCTATATTGGACCAGTCAGCAAGAAGACTAGACATTACATCATTAAGAACGTTCTTGTATGAGGTTATGGCAATAATTAACAGCCGGCCACTCTCAGTAGAACATCTGAACGATCCTACTGGCCCTGAACCATTAACGCCTAATCATATTCTAACCATGAAGTCTACTATTGTTCAACCTCCACCAGGGCAGTTCTTGAAAGAGGATCTGTATCTTCAAAGGAGATGGAGAAGAGTACAGTACTTGGTCAACCAATTTTGGATGAGATGGAGGAAGGAGTATTTACTCAACTTACAACCAAGACAAAGGTGGCATGCATCTAAAAGAAACTTGAAGGTTAATGACATTGTTCTACTTCAAGAAGATCTTGTTCCACACAATGAATGGAAAATGGCTAAAGTCACAGAAGTATACCCTGGATCAGATGATAGGGTGAGAAAGGTCAGATTGTTAGTCAGTGAGAGTACATTAGACAAACATGGTAAACATACAACAAAGACAGTTTCACTTGATCGACCTGTACATAAGGTTGTTGTTTTGCTTGAAGCAGAGTAACTTTTGTTCGTTTCATTTTTAAAGTGTCATGTGGTGGACCACTAGGGGGCTCTACTCACACCTAGTGGACCGAAGGCATTGCAGAATGTTTTATTGTGAAAGGTCCTGAGTACCGGATGTGGTATTGGGTATATAAGGCGGTGTTGGGTGCTTCCCGCCAGTTTTAGTAGGAGTTGATTAAAAGTGAAGATCTACATCCCGTCTCCGGTGTCGTCTCTTCATCGCCTCCTACACTGGTGACCCTCGTGAATTGAATATGTCGACATCTGAAGATCCAGCCAACTCTCTTGAGCTGTCCGCGGTTGTGGAACCTCCACCGGCGGCCCCACTCGCTTTTGCGGTGGCCGTTAAAATCCCGGACTTCTGGTTGCACGCACCGCAGTCGTGGTTCGCCCACATCGAATCACAGTTTGCTCTTCGCGGGATTTCTACAGACGACACCAAATACCACCATGTGGTCGCTTCACTGGACCCATTGTCCACCCAGCGGGTAATGAGCCTGCTACAAGACCCTCCTGCACAAGGAAAATACGACGCACTCAAGCAGCTCCTTCTGCAACGGTACACACTCTCTGACGCGGAGCGCGCTGAGAAACTTTTTTCCCTCTCCGATTTGGGCGATGGCACAGCTCTTGAGCTCATGGAAGGCATGTTGTCTTTGAGGGGATCAGCAGACTGCGAGTTTCTCTTCCTCCACCTCTTCCTCCGCCGGCTCCCGGCTCCAGTACGCACCGCCCTGGCCAACTCCTCGTTTCTGCAGCAGAAGGATTACCGCTCGCTGGCCCGCGAAGCCGACCGCATCCTGCTGGCTGCGAGGACTTTCGCGGTCCAGGCGGCGGTCCCCGGATCTCCAGCAGCACCTCAGCTTCAAACAACGCCCTCAGCGCCGGACGAGCCATCAGTGGTAGCAGGGGTCACTACCCACAGGCGGACAGGAGCCGCCCTTTGTTTCTACCACCAGCGTTTTGGAGCCAAAGCACAACGATGCATCCCACCGTGCAGCTACAAGCCGCAGGGAAACGAGAACGCCAGCGGCCGCTAGCAGTCGCGGCCGTTGGCGACAAGGAAAGGCTGCTTTTCATCGAAGACTCGAGGTCGGGGAGGCGGTTCCTGGTGGACTCCGGCTCGCAGAAGAGCCTCGTTCCCCCGACTGGCTCCGACAGGTTGGCAGAAGGCTGCGGGCCGCAGCTAACCGCGGCTAACGGCTATCCCATCAAGACGTTTGGCGAAAGGTTGGTGACTGTTCGTTTCCATGAACGGGACTTCCAGTGGAACTTTGTGGTAGCTGCTAGCTCAGTCCCTATTTTAGGGGCTGATTTTCTTTGTGCTCACGGGCTCCTGGTTGATTTAGCTAACAGACGTTTGATCGACGCTGTGTCTTTTTCGTCACTGCCTTGTGAGACGCGAGGAGCTGGGCCTTTAATGCATGCTAACTTTTTAGCTTCGGGTAATGTGTTTCAGCGTTTATTGTCTGAATTCCCCTCGCTGACTGTTCCTGATTTTGCAAACACAAACACAAAACATGGGGTCGAACATTATATTCCCACAACGGGCCCCCCGGTGTTCGCACGTGCACGCCGCCTCGATGCTACTAAGCTAGCAATAGCACAGGAAGAGTTTGCTAACATGGAGCGTTTAGGCATCGTGCAGCGCTCAAACAGTCCGTGGGCCTCCCCCCTGCACATGGTGCCCAAAGCAGACGGCAAATGGCGTCCATGTGGGGATTTCCGCCGCCTTAATAACATCACAGAGAACGATCGTTATCCCATCCCCCACATCCAGGATTTTTCAGTGCACCTGGCTGGGACCTCCATTTTTTCTAAAGTAGATTTAGTACGGGGGTACCACCAGGTTCCTGTGCATGTGGAGGATGTCCCTAAGACCGCTGTTATCACGCCTTTCGGCCTGTTTGAGTTTTTGCGCATGCCTTTTGGTCTTAAAGGTGCAGCACAAACATTTCAGCGGTTGATGGATTCAGTCCTAAGGGGTCTGTCCTTCGTATTTGTGTACCTGGATGACGTCCTGGTGGCTAGCAGCTCGGCTGAGCAGCACATGTCCCACCTCCGTGAGGTTTTTCAGCGCCTGGCAGCACATGGCCTGATTGTAAATACAGCGAAATGCCAGTTTGGACTGCCAGTCATTGACTTTTTGGGCCACCGCATTTCTGCAAGTGGTGCTGTCCCATTACCAAACAAGGTGCAGGCGGTGTCCGATTTCCCACAGCCCCAGTCTGTTAAAGCGCTACAAGAATTTTTGGGAATGGTTAACTTCTATAACCGTTTCCTCCCCAGGGCAGCACAGCTGCTGCGTCCGCTCTATGGAGCGCTGAAAAAGAAAAAGCCCAACGACAGTGTTGACTGGACACCAGAACGCCTACAGGCATTTGGTGATGCTAAAGCTGCACTGGCCACTGCTGCCCTTTTGGCCCATCCATCCCCAGCGGCGCAAATAGCTTTAACAACCGACGCATCTGATGTTGCGGTGGGGGCTGTGTTAGAACAGCAGGTTTCCGGGGTTTGGCAGCCGCTTGCATTTTTCAGCCGTACGCTGCGGGACAACGAGCTTAAATACAGTGTTTTTGACAGAGAGTTGCTGGCGCTTTACCTGGCCACACGCCATTTCAGGTTTTTCCTGGAGGGCCGCCGGTTCACTGCATATGTTGACCACAAACCCTTGGTGTTTGCGATGTCAAAAATTTCTGACCCCTGGTCTGCTCGCCAGCAACGCCACCTCGCAGCGGTGTCTGAATTTACTACAGACATTCAGCATGTGGCTGGAAAATCCAACGTGGTAGCTGACTGTCTCTCTCGGGTGCTGATCTCTCCCGTATACGTTGGCATCGATTTTTCTGCTATGGCTGCGGACCAACGTGGCGACGCAGAAATACTCGAGCTCCAGTCCGGGCCCACAGGCCTCGAGTTGGAGGAACGGCAGGTGAATGACGGCGGTCCTCTCCTGCTCTGTGATGTTTCTACTGGCAGGCCCCGCCCCCTGGTTCCAGTTTCATGGCGACGCCGCGTTTTTGACTCCTTACATTCCCTTTCTCACCCAGGTGTTAGAGCCTCGGTGAAACTGGTCAGTGCAAAGTTTGTTTGGCCCGGTCTGCGTAAAGCGGTTAAGGAGTGGGCAGCAGCGTGTGTCCCATGCCAGCGTGCTAAGGTTAACAGACACACCAAAGCACCTTTGGAACCCTTCTCCATCCCAGGTCGGCGGTTTGATCATGTGCACGTAGACCTGGTGGGCCCTCTGCCTCCATCACAGGGTTTTACTCATCTGCTGACTATAATAGACCGGACCACCAGGTGGCCTGAGGTGGTTCCTCTGACATCCACGACATCTGCAGTGGTGGCCCGGGCATTTTTGTCTACCTGGGTGGCGCGTTTTGGCCCCCCTTCAGACATTACATCGGACAGGGGCCCGCAGTTTGTTTCTGAACTTTGGTCTACCATGGCCAAGGGTCTGGGGACTAACGTTCACAGGACCACCGCTTACAACCCCCAAGCTAATGGTTTGTGTGAACGGTTTCACAGGTCATTGAAAGCCGCACTTCGCGCTGCATTGACCGGTGACAACTGGATTGACCGTCTTCCCTGGGTTTTGTTGGGGTTACGTACCGCAACCAAAGAGGACCTGAGCTCTTCCCCGGCTGAACTGGTTTACGGTCAGCCTGTGCGCGTCCCTGGTGAGTTTTTACCTGAGGTACCCTCACCACAATTCGCCCCACCGTTGCTACATTTTTCACCTCAGGAGGCCCCTTTTCGTGTCCCCGGCCCGGTACACCATTGTTTACCGCAGTCGTTTGTCCCTAAGAGTCTGGAGTCCGCTAAATTTGTTTTTGTCAAACACAATACACACAGGACACCACTACAGCCTTTGTATAATGGACCGTTTCGGGTTCTTCAACCAGGTCCGAAACACTTCCTTTTAGATTTAGGGGGTCGTACTAAAACTGTCTGTATTGATAGGCTTAAACCAGCTCATGTTGTGTCAGATGATCAGGTTGTTACGGCCCAGGCTCCTCGCAGGGGCAGACCTCCATCCACATTGCTAACGGACTGCTGTCCGCCTTCCAGAGACTCTCAACGACCATTGGAGCCCGAATCTTCTGCAGCCCCTCCTCGTCGCCCTCCGCTTCATCAGACTGGTTCTGCAGGGCCCAGGTTCAGCCGTTCTGGTCGTTTGATCAAACCTAAAATGCGGGACTAGTGATGGACCTTACTGGGTGTTCTGGGGGGGCGTGTGTGGTGGACCACTAGGGGGCTCTACTCACACCCAGTGGACCGAAGGCATTACAGAATGTTTTATTGTGAAAGGTCCTGAGGACCGGATGTGGTATTGGGTATATAAGGCGGTGTTGGGTGCTTCCCGCCAGTTTTAGTAGGAGTTGATTAAAAGTGAAGATCTACATCCCATCTCCGATGTCGTCTCTTCATCGCCTCCTACAGTCAGTTCAATTTAGAGAAATCCCACATACAGGATGTGTGATTTGGTGGGAGTGTAACTGCCACAGTTTATTTTTTTTCACATTCATATGGCTTGTACCGTTTTTTTATTATATGTAGTTTCACTTGTCACCAGTAGTTGGCGCTGTGTTCAGGTGTGAAAGGTAACGCTGTAATCAGGTGAAAAGTACCAGAAGAAGTCAGTTACAGTAGTAGAAAGGATGTGAGTTTCAGCTAGTAGCACGGACTTTTAAGTTGAAGAAGAGTTCAAAGAAGCTGAAACTGAAGAAACAAGCCTAATTCCTTTTAGTAGCACACAGCCAACGAGGTATGTTTGTTTAATTTCTGTATTTTGTTTTACTTAGAGTGTACAAGCATTTGATATGAATATTTGTTCTTTATTTTCCTTAAGAGTTAACGGTTGTTTTACTTTGTGTATCTTCTTTAGTTTTCACATACCGAATCTCATTAAATTCATCAGTTTGAGGAAACCACTTGTGTCTGGGAGTGCTTGAAAGGAGTTATAGTATAATAAATTATAATAATAATAATAATAATAATGAATTCAATTTATATATATATATATATGTATGCCTTTTTTGTGACTATCTATTATTGTTGTACTGTCATCACTCTTTAATAAATCAGGTATCTTGTAAATGAGTCTGCAAGGCTCAATGGGATTAACCTATATGAATAAAGGTTGAAAGAAAGAATGAATGAATTTATCACATCTAGGCTGGACTTGTGCAATGGTTTGTTATCCAGGTGTCCAAACGTTAGTTGATCCAAAATGCAGCTGCCATAGTCCAACAATGGCCAGTCAGGTCATCTGGACAGCTTTTTTTTTTTTTTTGGCTGAGTTGTTTTGTCCTGCAGCCAAAGGATGATGATGATCTGACAGAACATTGTTGGATTTTCACCTGGATTATTGAGCATGAACTTTGATGTTTTAAACCACTTTGGCATGGCTGCCTCAGAGGAATTAACTGAGGGCAGGCCCCAGAAACCATATTATTATTACCAGCAAATTGTGCTTATTTTCTATGTGAGCGTGCTGCTTGTGGGACTCGATTTCTGTGTGGCTCCTTGGATTGATGAAGTCCTTTGGATGAAGGACAAAACGTTTCAGCAAAAAAAGAAAGAAACTATTCAGGTGACCTGAACATTGTGGATTTTTACCTGGATTACTGAGCATGAACTTTGCTGCTGCCAGAGTCTTAATGAGAGTTTTTCGGGGAAGATTACTGTATATCTCTAGTTTTAGCTTCTCTACACTGGCTCCATGTAAAATTCAGAACTGAATTCAAAATCTTACTTCTAACCTACAAAGCTTCCAACAACCTAGCTCCATCATTACAGATCTTGATGTTCCATATTTTCCCAACAGAGCACTTCACTCTCAGACTGCCGGTTTACTTGTGGTTCCTAGAGTTTCCAAAAGCCGAATGGGAGGAAGATCTTTCAGTTATCAGGCTCCTCTCTTGTGGAACCAACTTTCACTTTCTGTCCATGAGGCTGACACATGGTCCAGTTTTAAGACTTTCCTTTTTGATAAATCCTATACTGTAGTTAGGCTTATTATACTTCCATAGGCCAGACTACTAGAGGACAAATTCATTTTCCTGAAAAGAATTGTTAAAATTGAATAGTTTTCATTTGATACTACTGTATTTATATCTTAACATGTGATTTTTGACCTGCCATTGTGTATCTATTCCTCCTTCCTGTTCCTGTCAAACCCAGACGGTCAAAGTAGATGGCTGTTCATCCTGAGCCTGGTTCTGCTAAAGGTAGACAACGTTGACACAAAAACTCATGTCACTCAGGTCCTGTACACCAGTGACCCCTGAAACCCAAAAAGGAAGGAGCGGGTAAAAGATAATGGATGAATGGATGTTGTGTTATCTTACACCATCCATTATCTTTTACCCGCTCCTTCCTTTTTGGGTTTCAGGGGTCACTGGTGTACAGGACCTGAGTGACAGGAGTTTTTGTGTCAACGTTGTTCCTCCCTCTTTTGGAAATAGGTATTGACTAAAATTTCCATTCTCTTGGCAAAATCCACCACCATCTGTCCTTCCTGGTTTCTTTCCTTGACACCAAACCTACCCATCACTTCCTCATCCCCTCTGTTTCCTTCACCAACATGTCCATTCAGGTCTGCTCCAATCACCACTCTTTCCTCCCTGGGAATACTCTCTATCACTTCATCCAGATCTTTCCAAAATGTATCTTTCTCCTCCCCATCACATCCAACCTGTGGAGCATAACCACTGACTATGTTTAGCATCAGACCTTCTACTTCTACCTTCAGGCACATCATCCCATCTGACACTCTCTCCACCTCTACTACATTCTTTGCCAAAAAAAACGAATAAAAAAATCGAATTTTATCTCAAATGTTTCATCCAGGGCAACAGTTTGTAAATTAAAGCCATATAATTACACTCTGTGAGCAGAAAAAATATCCGCTGAGTGGTTTCTGAGCTATTTATAACATTATAAAAGGAAATAAAACGAATGCTAACCGAGACGAGTCCGTCTCTCAAAACACGAATAAAAAAAATCTAATTTTTATCTCAAATGTTTCATACAGGGCAACAGTTTGTAAATTAAAGCCATATAATTGCACTCTGTGAGCAGAAAAAATATCCGCCGAGTGGTTTATAAGCTATTTATCTAAATAGTAGGTATCTGTTTACGGTAGCTAACCGCTAACAACAAAGCTAAAAAATTGTTTGTTTTTTTAAATCTCAAACATCTCATAAAGCTAGTCACTTGTAAATGTCCATACAGTGATTACATTCTGTAAGTTTCAGAAAAATCCGCAGAGTGGTTCTTGACTTATCTTGCTAACAAACAGCTAACAAACACAGAGCTAAAAGTAGTTACCTCCAGACCAGGAGGCCGGGCAGCGACAGAGTCAGTCCGAGCAGAGGAGGCTTTTTTTGGGACGCATGAGCTGGAAACGGTCGGTGGACTGTCTGGAAGTGTCCCCTAGCGGACAAAAGTGGTATTGCACCATTTCTGCCAAAATGAAAAACGGTCATATCTGAGCCAAAAATTGGTCTGAAAATATGGGGGGAAATCCATAAATAGGTCTCACCTCCCTATAGGTCGCAGGGCATGCAAATTAGGCAAAAAGCCGTGACCTATATTCCGGAAAATGCGGTACTTGATGGCCCCAGAGTAGTAATAGGAGTGTGGCATGCTGTTGTATCATGTACTGTAATAGGAAAACGTGCCTACAATGACAAATTAAAAAAAGTTCAAGACAAAAACAACTGGACTTTATTCATTATGGCTTTAAGAATCTGTTGGAATCCTGGCAAAAACCAATGCAGACATCCAATAATTCTCAGTCGGGTCATCTGGACAGTTTCTTTTTTATAGAAACATTTCACCCTCTATCTGGAGGGCTTCATCAGTCAGAGGACTTCCAGCAAACTGTTTCCCCCACCAAGAAGTAGCATGCAGACATGTTCCTGTTTTTGATTTTCTATATCTGCCTTATCATCTGTTTTTGCCACATCGATATCTTTGTTTAAAAAAAAAGATCTGTATTTCTCTCTCATGATTCTATTGTTGATTGTTCAAAAAAAATTCTGTATTGTCTATT
The DNA here is from genome assembly GCA_038048925.1 of Garcialebias charrua. Taxonomy (NCBI): domain Eukaryota; kingdom Metazoa; phylum Chordata; class Actinopteri; order Cyprinodontiformes; family Rivulidae; genus Garcialebias; species Garcialebias charrua. The sequence continues at coordinate 10,432 of JBBPBX010027007.1, forward strand.
GTTCAAGGAAAATCTACTGTTGCTGTTGTCATCATTCTTTAGTTTGTAGACAGGTCTCTCTTGTAAATGAATCCTCGAGGCTCAATGAGATTAACCTGACTAAATCAAGGTTGAATGAATTATACTACTGTATACTTGTTTTTCTTGTACTTTTTAGAATTTACCATGTCCTGGATGACTTCACTAGCTGTTAAATGACTCAATCGGCCTGCCATACCCTCACCACCTTCATTCTGCTCTGCTTGTAACTATCAGTCCGGCTGTACCACTGCGGCGAAATGCAGCTAATTTGACCATTAAAGTGCATTTTTTAGGGTGGGGTGTGTGTGTGTAATTGTTGGTCGGTAGGTGGGGGTGGGGGTGTAATGATTGGTCTGTTGGTGTGTGTGTGTGTGTGTGTGTGTGTGTGTGTGTGTGTGTGTGTGTGTGTGTATGTGTGTGTGTGTGTGTGTAATTGTGTGTGAGAGTAGAAAAGTTTAAGTCCCTCATATTATTTCATTATATTCATTGTGTATTCAAACGCAATGCAATGCTGGACAGATAATAAAGAAGCGTTGAAAACAAATTGTACAAGGTGTTTTTATTTCAGCGTGTAACCCAAAATAATACAAAGGTTATCAGACAGACATGTACAACATTACATTCTTCCAAACCACCGTCTCTCTGTTTAACTTAACGTTGCGTTCTTCAACTCTCCGGTTAACATTACATTCTTCCAAACCACCAATTCTCTGTTTAACTTAACGTTGCATTCATTCTCCACATGTGCAACCTCTCCGTCTAACATTACATTCTTCCCGACCCTCGTCTCTCTCAGTTTCCACTCAATCATTCTCCACACGCGCAGCCTCTCTGTCTAACATTACATTCTTCCAAACCACCGTCTCTCTGTTTAACTTAAAATGCTTGTCTGATAATAAAGAAGCCTTGAAAACGAATTGCACAATGTATTTTTATTTCATTATATTCATTGTGTATTCAAACATTATGCAATGCTTGACAGATAATAAAGAAGCGTTGAAAACAAATTGTACAAGGTGTTTTTATTTCAGCGTGTAACATAACATAATACAAAGGTTATCAGACAGTCATGTACAACATTACATTCTTCCAAACCACCAACTCTCTGTTTAACTTAACGTTGCATTCATTCTCCACACGCGCAGCCTCTCTGTCTAACATTACATTCTTCCCGACCCTCGTCTCTCTCTCTCTGTTTCCACTCAATCGTTCTCCACAAGCGCAGCCTCTCTGTCTAACATGTACTGCTCTGTGGGTCAGTAAGCTAGTCACGAGGGTCGTAACAGGTCCTTACTGAAGCCTACCTTCCAAGAGGGTCTCTCGAACTGGTCCCTGAGTATGGGTATTACCTATATCTACGGGGAACAGCTCCGACTTAAGGCTTTTGATGAGAGAATTCAACTGGACGGTTCACCTCCTTCATCTACTAGTCTCTGGCCTTTTCTCACTTTACTCGTCTTTCCACCTTAGCTGCGGGGGACTGGAGAGGTTGGAGTAAAGAAACTAACATTTACGGAGGCTTCTCTCCGGTGAGCTTTGTAATTGTTAAAGGTCCAATAAATTTTAGAATCCAGAAGGTTGGACCCTAGGGCGATGTTTTGATTTTATTCACAGTGCTAATGTTTAACCTTTTAAAACCTCCTATTTAAGATGTTATTCATTTGAACCAAGCTATTTTAGGAATCCAGAACATAATTCATCAAGCTGGAGACAAGAGTTTTCGTTTTGCTCTGCTCTTTAATTTGGATAAATTTGCAAAGGAACAGCGTTATAACATAGCGATACAAATTATTGACTTGAGTAAATACAGATTTTAGATATTAGGATCATTAAACTGAATGGAGTCTTGATCTTGATGTGGGATAGTTTCTTAATGAGAGGATTCTAGGGAAGTTGTTCCCCCTCAGGTCCCTTAGGGGGAGGACAAGTTATGAATCTTCTTCTTTGTCTTCGTCTTCTCAGATCTTCGTCATCTTCTTTTTTGTCTTCGTCTTCTCAGATCTTCTCAACCCTCACTATCCTCTAACTAAATCCTTATCCAGTAAAGGTATTTGTCCTTGAACTCAAACAACAACCTAAAGCTTTGAGCAATCAGATAAGAAATGCAACTTGGCTTTTTATCGGCTATTTTATCGGCTGTTAATCTAATTTGATTTAAGTTCTCAGTTAAAGCGGGATTTGGGAAGTGTCTCATAGCATACTTTTAGTCAGGAACTCTGAAGTCCCTGAAGTAAATACTAAGAGCAATCTCCCCACCTGCGTAGGTGAGGCTCACCTCCGTGTGCCTTCAGCTGGTCGGAAGAGAGGGATCAGGTATTCTGATCCGGGCTGAGTTCTGAAGGGATATGCTCCCTCAAACCCCTTGGCCAAGAGGTAAGAGCTGAGTTCTCCCTTACGGATCACCGGCACCCTTCTTGGTTCAGCTGGGCAGTCTTCTTCGCCTTCTTCTCCCGAGATCAGTCGTCAGCTTCTGGTGGCTTCGACTTCAGGTTGAACATCAGCATTTCAGCAGCCAGATACAGCTCTTTTTATAGCACTTCAGTCCCTCTCTCTACCAGAGAGAGAGGGTGAAGGAATTTTGTCCTCATTGGTTACTTCCATTGAGGAGGCAAGCCTGATTCATTTTCTGACTGTGAACTATCTCTTTTTCCTTATTAGGTAATAAAAACCTTTTTACTCAAAGCTTCCGGCGTTGCTAAGCACAGGACAATCACTCTCACAGGTCGATTACACATATGTTCCATTTCCTTTTTTAAAGGTCACACATTAACGATAAAATTCATCATACATTTGTTAGAATCACAACACATTTAAAGACAGTTCATTTGTTAAAAAGAATCATCTCAAAACAAGTTAACAAAAACCCTTATTCATTGTATTTTTATCAAAGGATTACATGATTATATTTTTATTCAAAGTAAAAACCATCTCTTCTTTCTCATTGTCCTTTCTCCTCCTACCTGCTGTTGTGACATGCTCTGTGTTTGCTCTCTGTTCTAATGTTAGCAATAACCCATCTGTTCCCATGGAATCTATCTAAGTTTCCATGGGATCTTATCTGAGATAAACCTGAAGCAAGCTTAGTTAAACACTAATTTTACTTTACTGCAGCTAGCTCTTGGCCAGATACCTTTTATGGTCCCATAAAAGATACCAAGTCCAGTCTTCACCTGGACAACACTTTATTTAACAGAAACCTTATTTCATGTGAATCTAGATATATTTAGCTTTTCATAAGGGCTGGATCCAATTATCAAAATCATGGTTGATTGACACCCCCTGCTTGGATTCAGTCCCTGCTCATTTACTCATTATTTACAACCTTCCAGCCAGTCCTCATCGTGTTCGTCAACGTCCACATGTAAGATGTCTTCTTCTTCTTCATCATCGTAGTCCAACTCACTCGAACCATCTTGATCCTGCGCTTGTTCGTCCTTGATGTTCGACTCGTCTTGTCCTGTCATTCTTTCATCTGTTTCAGCCCAGGATTCTAGCACGACCATCTCCTCGAGCTCCATTGGACTATTTGGTGGGGTGTTGGACGGCTGCTGTGGGGTTATGGCCATTGGATCATTTCTTTCTGCAAGCCCAGGGGACGTTACTTGGTTCTCAACCCCAGGACTCGTGACAGTGGTGTTTGTCTGGGTTGAATCAGCCTCAGTTTGATGTAACCCCACGTCCTCAGTGCATTTTTTTCTCTGGCTGCAACGATTCTGACGTATCTTGCACCTTCTTCGGGTTCATCAATGCTTTAATTGCCATGGATAACTGTTCTGCTTGGGTCAAAATGGAAAGGCTTTTGTCAGCAGTTATCGGGCCAAAGGGGATGAATTCAACTGGTCCATCTGCTCTGGGCTGATCGATGCTATCTAGGCTGCCTGGACTTTGTTGATCTTCTCCCGTGGATGCAAGGCTGTCCAGGATACTGTCCAATGTATCTAACCCGTACAGTTCTGGGCATTCTAGAGTGAGGATGGGTGGTTCGGGGGCAGTGGTGGGCAACGCTAATCAAAAAATTAGTTCCACAATTTCTAAAGCACAAATGTCTTATGAAAATTAGGGGAAGCTAATTTAAACCGCTATTTATATTCAACATTTGCTAGCCAGCACGTTATGCAATATTTGCACTACACTGCCAACTAGAGGTGATAAAACGAACCCAAATACATAAAACTAACGACTCACCGTCGAGTGGTGGACACAAAACACACAATAGAATCCTCCGGCCGCGTTAATTTGGCTTGAAACAGCGGGGTTCTCTGCGGATTTATGAAGAGACCGAGCGCAACCAGCTAGCCACAACCCGTTAGCACCCGAGTTCACCTCTGACCCGGAAGATGTCAAGATTCTATAGGTAGTCAACAGATTTAATGAAAAGTAACTAAAATGATCCTAAAAGGATGAAATTACAAAAATCAAAGGATTTATTTAATACTTTACGTACATATATTCTATTCGGCCACGAAATTAACAAAAACAAAATGATCTTTTAATCCCTAAGAGACCACTTTTAAATCTCAAATACACGGGCGTGTCGCGACCGCATTTCTACATAAAAGTAACCCAAATACATAAAACTAACGACTCACCGTCGAGTGGTGGACACAAAACACACAATAGAATCCTCCGGCCGCGTTAATTTGGCTTGAAACAGCGGGGTTCTCTGCGGATTTATGAAGAGACCGAGCGCAACCAGTTAGCCACAACCCGTTAGCACCCGAGTTCACCTCTGACCCGGAAGATGTCAAGATTAGGCAGTCAACAGATTTAATGAAAAGTAACTAAAATGATCCTAAAAGGATGAAATTACAAAAATCAAAGGATTTATTTAATACTTTACGTACATATATTCTATTCGGCCACGAAATTAACAAAAACAGAATGATCTTTTAATCCCTAAGAGACCACTTTTAAATCTCAAATACACGGGCGTGTCGCGACCGCATTTCTACATAAAAGTAACCCAAATACATAAAACTAATGACTCACCGTAGAGTGGTGGACACAAAACACACAATAGAATCCTCCGGCCGCGTTAATTTTGCTTGAAACAGCTGGGTTCTCTGCGGATTTATGAAGAGACCCAGCGTAACCAGCTAGCCACAACCCGTTAGCTCTGACCCGGAAGATGTCAAGATGGAATAGTCCATTTTTTAGTAGGGGGAAAAAGAAATCGACCGGTTTTTGTATTGCATTTTTAATTATCGTTTTTTATCGTAACTATAATTATTTTTATGTTAAATATACATTAACAAGCAGCAGCAATGTTAGTGATGTAGGTGACTGGCCGGGGCGGGGCGGGACCCATGCTGATTGGGGGCCAATTCATTTGCCTACATGGTAGATCCGAGTCTGTTCTCCCTCTGCTCCCTCCCCCCTCCGACCCTCCTCTCTGCTCCCTCACCAAGGGGGGGAAGTAAACAAGCAGCTACGAGAGCCAGCATAAGAGCCCGTAATTTTTTTTTTTCGTTTTTACTGATAGATAATTAGTTATTAGCGGTACTGCATTTTAAATAAAAATAGCACAAATCCACTTATGAATTATAAAAGTTAGTCAGACCGCTGTTACGCTGACAAAAACGTTAGGTCCGCTGTATGCGGATTAGTGCATTAGCGGTCCATAGCGGTTTGGTGCCCACCTTTGTTCAGGGGTGTCCGATCTTTCGTCCATCGGCTCAGTCTCACTTGTCGCTGGGTTCTTGCGCTGGGTCTCCATCAGTAGGGATGGGGCCCAAAGCATATTGAGTGGATTAATCTCTTGGGTACCAAATGGTGCGGACATCACCAGGGGCAGCGGTTCTAATGGGTTTGCTGTTGTCTCGATGTATGGGCCATATACTAAAGCTAGTCCAGTATATAGATAAGTAACCACGAACCTAGTTCTATTCTCGAGATGTTCCCACACTTTGGCCACTACCGGGTAATATGATGATCGTTGTGGTATGGTTCCAACAGGCATATAGGGTGTAGAGTTTAAGGCAGAGCTCCAGATGACTCTACAGGTTCTTTCTGTTTCTGCACATGCTTCTGCAGGCACTTGGGGCAAACTATACGGATCATCAGTGACGAGGATTCCGTTCACCACTATCTTACTCATTGCCCTCAAATGACATGGTTGGCACCACCAGGATGACCCCACTGCCCAGAGATATTTGGTCTCTGTCAACTCACGATGGCAGAAACAGCACGACATCTCAGGTTCCTATGGGAGCAAACAGATACGTCACAGGATTTAGCTCTTTCACAAAAATTGTTAAAAATATAAAAAGTTATCAAATTAAAAGTTCAAAATGTAAAAAGTAATAATATCGAAAGTTCAAAAATGTAAGTAATGAAATCAAAAATTTAAAAATTTAAAAAGTAGTAAAATCGAAAATTCAAAAATATGAAAAGTAATAAAATCAAAAGTTCAACCGAATGTAGGACTGGTGAGTTTGGCCAATAAGAACAAAAACACTACCTAGGTGGACCCAATCCTATACTGGGCCCACATCTCTAGGCTACGGATCTATCTTCTAAAAAGTTCTTACTCAATTATTACAAAAACTGGACTACCAAAACTCACTCAGTCAAATAAAGGAAAAATAACAATTGTATAAATGGTGTCATACCTTCGCCCGAGGTTCTCAGTACTGACCTACGGCCATGTGAGAGAACCTCGTCAGTTGATGTCACCCAAGTCATTCTCAGCAAATTCTTAAAATCGGTTAAGTGATCATTCTAGTCAAAATACGTAATGATTGTAATAACATTTATATAAAAAGAGTAATAAAGTCTATAATTGAGTTCGACTAAAAGCATTGCATGGGTATGGGGTTTAAGCGTTGTTGGTTATACTGATTATTTAGTTGTATCTTCAGGAATCACAGGTTATTATCTATGGACGGCCTACGATTTTCATTCGCCTCCGGTACAGCAGGGAGTTTTCTGGATCTACGTTTGAAAATGGCTCCGTAAGTCATCATCCAGATTATGATGGGTACCGTGGTGCAGAGTCCACTCCAGTACAGCACGGAACAGACTCCCCACATCAGACCCCATCCAATTAATACGGACAATCTAAGCAACCAACGGCTTCTACCTTCGGCTTGTAGGGACATAGTCAGATAAAGCAAATGTGCCACTACGGCAACAGCTATAATACCTTCCAGTATTGTGGTCACTAGTCTACCTACTGTATTACCGCAGTGTGAGCGTGGTATAGGTAGGAGAGTTAAGGTGGTCAAACATTCTAAAGCCACTACCAGCGAGTCTACGATCAGCCAGATTGCAACCACTATTTTTTTGTCGAGAAGATGTTTGAATTCTCCCTAACAGATAGACGACAAACAGGTGTGGCATAATCTCAGCTCTCTTGAGTATCATGTGTGTCACGATCATCTTGCCATAAGCTTGTATAGCTGTTGGGAACCGCATTATCATTTTTCTGCTCCATTCTCCGGTATGGCAATAACATATCCAGGCTATCAGTATCAGAAAGTACTCTATCGAGCCCCCATTGAAGTAGGTAGGACACTGCGGCCAGTTCTTGGCTGGGGAAACGGTGGTGGTATTGGGCCATGTTTCAGCAGTACTAGTATCTGTCGGGTTCATGGTCATCTGGTCACTCGTGGTCTGCATCCTGTTAGATTTTTTTCTGCCTAAATCGGTAGTACTTCACTTGAGTTCTTCTTGTAATCTTGCAGTAAAAGTTTACGATTTGTCTTTCCCACTCCTCTAACTGCTCTCTCTCCTGAAATGTTATCACGGTCTTCCAATCGCAGTACCCTGGTAACACTAGACTAGATGTTTCAGATTGCCCGTAATCCCTATAAGTGGCCTTGATATAACTATGTTCTCCATTCCTTACTATAGCCTTAATAAGACACTTCTCTCCGCAAGCTGTTCCTTTAAGTTCCTTAATTCTCTGATACTCGTAAACTGGTTCTTCGCAGTGGCAAAAGATAATCTTGTTGTCTTTTGTTGTTGCAACAATATTCTCTTGGGTTGTAGAAGCTATTGTCAAATAATAAACTATAATTACCGTGGTTAAGGCTTCGAGTAGCTTCTGCATTCCATTCGTATTCTACTTCTTCTTTAGTTGGTTGCTTCTCTCTATGAGTTTTTCTTGAGTTGTGATCCCTCCTACTCCGGGGCTGAAGAGTGGCTACTTCCCCCTATGCTCTGATTCTTAAACAGAACCAGCGCCCTCCTCTAGGAGGAGTGGCTTATCACTCCTCCCCCATGGGCGGCGCATAGCTCTCATGCCTTCCTGTAAGGCCACCCGTCCCAATACTGCAATAATTACCATTGCGACTAAGACTGCCAAATAAGGGCAGACCTGAATGAATAGATCAATCATCCAACCTTGAATTGTTTTTCCACTTTCTTTGAGTATTGAGCCTATTCCATATGCGGTTTCTTTAACCTTATGGCCTATTGCGTAGCTAACAGTCTCAGCACAGCTATGTAAATTCTCTCCCTCACCACATTTTTTCCAGCTTTCCTCTGGATACTGACACGTGAGGTTGGAATAGATTTTATTCGGGCCTACCCATTCATATCCCTGTATCTCATCACCAAGGCACAGGCGGCGTTTAGCTGCGTGTCCTTCGGCTAGGGCGATCATTGAGTCTGAAACAAAGGGAACTATCACTCCTTGAACTTGCTTCCTGGTACTTAGTTGGTGCCCTAAGACAGCGTTTGTGCAACTTGTCCCTTTCGGTACTGCTCTTCTCCATGTCTGACCATACTTTTTCCAGATTACTTCTGCTGCATGGGTTGAATATTCACCTGCGTAGTAGCTTTTACAATAACTTTCCCATCCAGGTAGCTCATAACAGGGTCTACGGGCTAAACTTATTGCACATTCGGTTTGTTCTTTATTACAGATCATTTTCCAAGGTCTGGGACTAACATACCTCTCAGGGTGATATTTGGCGCTTGCCCATATATCCTGCTCTTTGGAATATACTGTGGCTAAATATTGATATCTGATCCAATAATTGTTTGAATGCTGCAAACATGGGGCTACCCATTCTTTTATTTCTTCCTCCTGAAATCCCCACCAAGTTCTCAGTTTATCCCGTTTATGATACTCATGCCATGCCTGCAGTAATATTTTGACTGTTTTAGCTCTTTCTAGGTTTGTACAATCATTACGCCAAGTAGACATTATGGTTACTTCAGTTTCCCATAATCTGCATCTAGGGGACACTCCACTACTCTCCCAAACTGAGTTGTTGAGACTGAGAAAAATTCGTTCGGCTACACATTTATCGATCTTATCAAAATCGTTCTTTGGTGCATTAAGTAGTTCATCTGGTTTAGGCAATTTTTGTGTGTACATGTCTGAGCAATAGGGTCCTATTAAACCCATGTGAAGTCTAGAGTGCCCTTCTACAAAGTCTCCCTCAAAATGTGGTAACTTAGGGACTATCCAGACCCAGGGTAACGTAATATTTAACCAATCTTCGTGCTGTGCATTAGATGGGCTAAATACAGCTGCCCAACTCCAATAATAATATTTCTGATTATTAACTGGGGTTATAGGTAAGTAATTTTGAGGTTTGCACTCACCATACAGGTTCCAGTAGCAATGTGGAAGCCTCTTTAATTTATTTTCCTTGCAGTATTCAGTATATGCTTTTCTTGTGTTTGCGTCTAACTTTGGGAATATCTCATATTCATTAGGTAGAAACAAATCTATTAGCAGTCCATCCCCATTTACTATCATGGGGGTCAGTGGTGGACCTGTATACTTTTGAGGATGTGTTCTGCCTGTTGGCCGTATTTTAAGCCTTATTAGTCTCGTTGGGCTTTAACGCCTCCTCGTACTTGACAGGGTGGATGCTCTTGATGCCGGTGAGATTCTGGTTCGTCTCGGTGTGGTTTCTTTGGATGATAGGAGGGTTTGCATCACAGTTCAGATGGAGGTTGCCCCAAAACTCCCAGCGGGGGAGAATTGCTTGACAACTACTCTCTTTGGGTGGTGCAGGATAAATAACCTCTGTATCCCAGTAGCCTTGGTGCTTTACCTCTAGTAATGGTCTGCAGGCATGGCCACATTGCCATTCAGGTGGTTGTTTGTCTGGATGGATCCAGTTGCATCTCATTGTTCTTCTTACATAGTTCTCTAGAATTGCAGTCCAAACTACAACGCCATCTTGTAGAACCAGCAAGTCAGTTATTGTCCAGGATATGCCGGTCAAGTTTTCACTTTCAACATGCGTTGTCCATTCAGACATTTTGTCCAATTTTCTTCTCCAAGCTTGGTAGCCTGCTCGTTTCACTTTGTTCCAGGCCAAGGTTTGATTTTGAATGTCTTCGTGAGGGTCCCATGGCATGAAAATGTTCCGTCTGGTGATGTCCCAGCAGGTCATGTTCGCGTACTTGGACCTCCCGTGGGACACTTGCACATGTGTTAGGCTCCATGGTCTGATTCCTACTTGATACAAAATAACCAACAACATTATAAGGCCTATTAACACTGCGATTCCCCGCATCAGGGTTCGCAGGCATGCCGCTTTATCCAATCTCATAATCCTTAAACAGTCCTTAGGTCGGTCAGAGGTCGCTAGCTCTTCATAGATGTGTGTTTCATTTTCACAGGCATGTGGATCTTCATCGCTATCCGAGTTGTAGCTGCTCGAATCATTTTGGTTCGGTCTTCTTCTCAGGGCAATCATGATGAGAGGGTTTCTTTTCCAAGTTTTTGTTGCTCCTGTACCCGGGCCTCTGTCTCGCACCTCTGCGAGTTGTGGTCACTCGTCCTTTGAGAAGCTCCAGATATAAGGGGGATGGGTGTGGTAACCCAGGTTGCAGTCCTTTCCACACCCTCTTCCACTGAATCACCTGCCATTCCATTGGTTCAGGCTGGGGACCTTCCAGGTACACATTGTCGCGGAAATGCAACACTCTGTATGTTCTTTTACAGATTGCATCTATGTACTGGATTTCAGAGGGGCCTGCTTCAGCCAGGGTTTCCACCATGATTATTAGGGGTTGGTCTTGATACATCACCTGCGTTACGTACCCTTTCCTTGTCCAGGGCTTGTGCCATCGATGATAGGGTGTGATCATACGGTCTCTCTGCATCCTTATAGGCAGGTGTTGGTTTTCTATGATGAATCGATCTGGTTTCAACATCATTCCTTGGATTGTTTTCACCATGGCGGGGCTTGTTGTCCATATCACCATATCTCCTACTGAGATTTCACAAAAAGGGACTTTGGTATGTTTCTCTATAGTTGGGTCCCCATTTCAATTTGATACGTATTCCTCCTATAATCAGGTAGACTACGTTAAAAATCCATGGTGAGGTTGGAGGACAAGTTTTAGGGCAAGTTTTACACCGAGGCATAAATGCTGGCTTTAGATGATATTCTTTTTGTGATTCATTCAATTGGGACTTCCTGGTATATCTAGTATTTGTGTAGAAATAGTTCTTGGTACAGTTTTCCCATATATAAGTGTCATCTTCGGGTTTATCGAGCCATACTATGTTTCCTCCCATTTTCAGGGCTGGTATTTTAGGACAGATTTTGTCAAATTGAATTAAAATATTTTCAGTGTCTTTATCTATTGCTTTTGAGTCTATAATGTCTTCCTTTCTTATTGGCCTGGTTTTGGGTTCGTGAGCAGCCATTTTATCAGTGGATATCTTCTTTTCATCTCTTCTGTGGCCCCGGGGAACACGTATGAAGGGTTCTGACTTTCTCCTCTTGTCACTCTTTCTTTATAGAGTTCCTGACACAGAGGTGAGGGGTGGCGCAAATCTGGACGAAGCCCCCGCCACACCCATGTCCACTGGTAGACCTCCCAATAGTTTGGCTCGAGTTGGGGGCCCTTCAGCCGCCCTTCAGCCTTCCAGGGTCATGGGGCCTCCGTTAAAGAATTGATTCATTGCTGCAGTCATCTGTTGTTTCAAATTTTCAAAACTTTTTGTCGCATAGGTTTCCAACCTTGCTCTCGACGGAGGCAGTCGCAACCTCTTCCCTCTCCTGTCCTTCCCCCCCCTGCTGCTGGCAGCTCCACAGATAAGCACCTCGAACGCAAATTAAGATGGATTGGAGGTTTGGGCATTCGATTCTACAAACAAGACCTCTACAGAAGGAACGGCACAAGGGGAGCCTTCCCACCCTCACAGAGTGACGGAGGATACGCCATGGATTCCGCCCCGTGGATTCCGTGGTTTCCTGGAAGTGCTCTGTGGAGGTGAAGAATCTTGGATTATATTGGATTATGATGGCAGCGCTTTGCTTTTTTGGCGTTTGTGGAGCACTGGTCTATCGCAAAAGGGGGAGACTTCAGCAGGACTTAACTGCCTGGAGCACCCGACGTCTGGTCTGCGCCGTGACCTCGAGAAAACAGCTGTTTGTGAGCTTATCCAGAGGGTGAAACAGATCACCCACGGATTTGGACTCTGGACGTTGTGGCCAACATCAGAAATCAGCGCGGGCTTATCCAGAGGGTGAACAGATCACCCTCGGATTGGGACTCTGGTCAGCTGTGGTCAACATCTGAGGTCAGAGCTTGGATCAGTGGAAAAAGTCCCGAATTGGATTGAAACAGAATCGCCCCTACAGACTGAAGGCCACAGAAATTACAATGTGTGCCTGATGTGAAAATATTTGTTAATTCATATCAGACTCCCTTGGAAACAGCCTTGGGAAAGGCTGGATATCTAATCTCTCCTGAGATGTGCTTACTGTGGAAAAAATAGCTGCTGTCTGTCTTGTCTGCTACCCCCCCCCGGAGAACTTTTCTATGAGCGTTATCGGAGGCATCCGGAATGTATCATGGACAGATCCTCCCTGCCTCTGTCTCAACATGCAACATGTAACTGTCCTTATGTGCTTATAGTATGGTTTTTACTGTGTCATGCGGTGTCTTGCAGACAAAATGTGATACATTTTTTTTAATACTAATGCTGTAACCCCCATGTTTACTTACCTTTTTCACACCTTTGACCTTCATCCCGAGACGGATGAGAGAGGCCGCGCTGAAGAACATGTCATGTGTTTGAATAAGCAGCAGCTTTACATTCTCTAACCCTCTACTGGATGACTGTGTATACATGATCACGTTGTTATTGGTGAGAACTGGTGCAATGTTAATAAAAGCTCTTGTATCTTGTATCTTGTATACTGTATGTAGTGTGGACCACTCTCGAGTTGTTGCGTTATTACACTAACTAATGGATGTCCTCTGTAGGATACTTTCACCCTATAGGCCTCTCGTGTGTGATGATCTATCCACTCTCGATCGGGCATACGAACCCGGTCGTACAACATTTTCAGTGGCAGCCTTGTGTTTTCCACCACCACTTTAGTCGGGTCACATTCCTTTTGGTAGATTTTTGTCTTCAGGGTTGGACTTGTTGCCCAGACCACTTGTGTTCCTACAGTGATCTCACAATATTCCCCTTGATGTGGCTGATCATAATTTGGGCCCCATTTAATTTTGATTAAGGTTCCCTGCAACATTCATTCTTGTCACATTGAAAATCCATGGTGTACCCATTGGCCCTGATTCGTTTAGGACTGCTCTATTATTAACCCACGCCATGTAGCGGCTTTTTCTAACGACTTGGGTTAGGTCTGGACTTCTTAATGTTTGGACTACTGTGCTGTAATAATTTTTTGCACTAGCTTTAGTAGTTGAAAAATCTTTCCTTGGTCATTCTAATTTTACCAGTTTGCCTCGAACAATTAAGGCTGGTTCATATGGTCCAACTATTAATCTTTGGAACAATACATTCAGTCCATCGTGCTGTATTCGCATTGCATTTTCATGGGTGGTTCCCTCTTCTGCAGGCCCACCAGTCTGTGTTATCAACACATTTCGAGCGATGTGATCGATTTTATGTTGATTCTTCTTTTCAAAATAGAGCTGGGACATCTTAGTACTTTGTTGAGTGGTTGTTTACCTTTTCTCTTTCTGCGATGAGATCCATTGAAGACGCTAGCCTGTGGGTTTCTACTAGTCTGCTTTCTTCCATCTGAACGTTTTTCTGGCCCAGGCTTTCAGCGCACTTTGTTTCTTTTTCCCTTCTTTCGGTGGAACTTCCTCTTCCTCCTCTTGAATATCTTCGATAGGGTGTATTGTGGCTACAACTGAGTATACTCCCTTGTATGGTGCTAAAATCATCTGCACAAGACTTTAACCCTCTGGATGGAGTTTGGTCTTATGGGCGTACATTCTTCCCGACCCTTGTCTCTCTCTCTGTTTCCACTCAATCATTCTCCACACGCGCAGCCTCTCTGTCTAACATTACATTCTTCCCGACCCTCGTCTCTCTCTCTGTTTCCACTCAATCATTCTCCACACGCGCAGCCTCTCTGTCTAACATTACATTCTTCCCGACCCTCGTCTCTCCTCTGTTTCCACTCAATCATTCTCCACACGTGCAGCCTCTCTGTCTAACATTACATTCTTCCCGACCCTCGTCTCTCCATCTGTTTCCACTCAATCATTCTCCACACGTGCAGCCTCTCTGTCTAACATTACATTCTTCCCGACCCTCGTCTCTCCATCTGTTTCCACTCAATCATTTTCCACACGTGCAGCCTCTCTGTCTAACATTACATTCTTCCCGACCCTCGTCTCTCCATCTGTTTCCACTCAATCATTTTCCACACGTGCAGCCTCTCTGTCTAACATTACATTCTTCCCGACCCTCGTCTCTCCCTCTGTTTCCACTCAATCATTCTCCACACGTGCAGCCTCTCTGTCTAACATTACATTCTTCCCGACCCTCGTCTCTCCCTCTGTTTCCACTCAATCATTCTCCACACGTGCAGCCTCTCTGTCTAACATTACATTCTTCCCGACCCTCGTCTCTCTCTGTTTCCACTCAATCATTTTCCACACGTGCAGCCTCTCTGTCTAACATTACATTCTTCCCGACCCTCGTCTCTCTCTGTTTCCACTCAATCATTCTCCACACGCGCAGCCTCTCTGTCTAACATTACATTCTTCCCGACCCTCGTCTCTCCCTCTGTTTCCACTCAATCATTCTCCACACGTGCAGCCTCTCTGTCTAACATTACATTCTTCCCGACCCTCGTCTCTCTCTGTTTCCACTCAATCATTTTCCACACGTGCAGCCTCTCTGTCTAACATTACATTCTTCCCGACCCTCGTCTCTCTCTGTTTCCACTCAATCATTTTCCACACGTGCAGCCTCTCTGTCTAACATTACATTCTTCCCGACCCTCGTCTCTCTCTGTTTCCACTCAATCATTTTCCACACGTGCAGCCTCTCTGTCTAACATTACATTCTTCCCGACCCTCGTCTCTCCATCTGTTTCCACTCAATCATTTTCCACACGTGCAGCCTCTCTGTCTAACATTACATTCTTCCCGACCCTCGTCTCTCCATCTGTTTCCACTCAATCATTCTCCACACGTGCAGCCTCTCTGTCTAACATTACATTCTTCCCGACCCTCGTCTCTCCATCTGTTTCCACTCAATCATTCTCCACACGTGCAGCCTCTCTGTCTAACATTACATTCTTCCCGACCCTCGTCTCTCCATCTGTTTCCACTCAATCATTCTCCACACGTGCAGCCTCTCTGTCTAACATTACATTCTTCCCGACCCTCGTCTCTCCATCTGTTTCCACTCAATCATTTTCCACACGTGCAGCCTCTCTGTCTAACATTACATTCTTCCCGACCCTCGTCTCTCCATCTGTTTCCACTCAATCATTTTCCACACGTGCAGCCTCTCTGTCTAACATTACATTCTTCCCGACCCTCGTCTCTCCATCTGTTTCCACTCAATCATTTTCCACACGTGCAGCCTCTCTGTCTAACATTACATTCTTCCCGACCCTCGTCTCTCCATCTGTTTCCACTCAATCATTTTCCACACGTGCAGCCTCTCTGTCTAACATTACATTCTTCCCGACCCTCGTCTCTCCCTCTGTTTCCACTCAATCATTCTCCACACGTGCAGCCTCTCTGTCTAACATTACATTCTTCCCGACCCTCGTCTCTCTCTGTTTCCACTCTATCATTCTCCACACGTGCAGCCTCTCTGTCTAACATTACATTCTTCCCGACCCTCGTCTCTCTCTGTTTCCACTCTATCATTCTCCACACGTGCAGCCTCTCTGTCTAACATTACATTCTTCCCGACCCTCGTCTCTCTCTCTGTTTCCACTCTATCATTCTCCACACGTGCAGCCTCTCTGTCTAACATTACATTCTTCCCGACCCTCGTCTCTCCTCTGTTTCCACTCTATCATTCTCCACACATGCAGCCTCTCTGTCTAACATTACATTCTTCCCAACCCTCGTCTCTCTCTCTGTTTCCACTCTATCATTCTCCACACATGCAGCCTCTCTGTCTAACATTACATTCTTCCCGACCCTCGTCTCTCTCTCTGTTTCCACTCTATCATTCTCCACACATGCAGCCTCTCTGTCTAACATTACATTCTTCCCGACCCTCGTCTCTCTCTCTGTTTCCACTCTATCATTCTCCACACATGCAGCCTCTCTGTCTAACATTACATTCTTCCCGACCCTCGTCTCTCTCTCTCTCTGTTTCCACTCTATCATTCTCCACACATGCAGCCTCTCTGTCTAACATTACATTCTTCCCGACCCTCGTCTCTCTCTCTGTTTCCACTCTATCATTCTCCACACATGCAGCCTCTCTGTCTAACATTACATTCTTCCCGACCCTCGTCTCTCTCTCTGTTTCCACTCTATCATTCTCCACACATGCAGCCTCTCTGTCTAACATTACATTCTTCCCGACCCTCGTCTCTCTCTCTGTTTCCACTCTATCATTCTCCACACATGCAGCCTCTCTGTCTAACATTACATTCTTCCCGACCCTCGTCTCTCTCTCTGTTTCCACTCTATCATTCTCCACACATGCAGCCTCTCTGTCTAACATTACATTCTTCCCGACCCTCGTCTCTCTCTCTGTTTCCACTCTATCATTCTCCACACATGCAGCCTCTCTGTCTAACATTACATTCTTCCCGACCCTCGTCTCTCTCTCTGTTTCCACTCTATCATTCTCCACACATGCAGCCTCTCTGTCTAACATTACATTCTTCCCGACCCTCGTCTCTCTCTCTGTTTCCACTCTATCATTCTCCACACATGCAGCCTCTCTGTCTAACATTACATTCTTCCCGACCCTCGTCTCTCTCTGTTTCCACTCTATCATTCTCCACACATGCAGCCTCTCTGTCTAACATTACATTCTTCCCGACCCTCGTCTCTCTCTCTGTTTCCACTCTATCATTCTCCACACATGCAGCCTCTCTGTCTAACATTACATTCTTCCCGACCCTCGTCTCTCTCTCTGTTTCCACTCTATCATTCTCCACACATGCAGCCTCTCTGTCTAACATTACATTCTTCCCGACCCTCGTCTCTCTCTCTGTTTCCACTCTATCATTCTCCACACATGCAGCCTCTCTGTCTAACATTACATTCTTCCCGACCCTCGTCTCTCTCTCTGTTTCCACTCTATCATTCTCCACACATGCAGCCTCTCTGTCTAACATTACATTCTTCCCGACCCTCGTCTCTCTCTCTGTTTCCACTCTATCATTCTCCACACATGCAGCCTCTCTGTCTAACATTACATTCTTCCCGACCCTCGTCTCTCTCTCTCTGTTTCCACTCTATCATTCTCCACACATGCAGCCTCTCTGTCTAACATTACATTCTTCCCGACCCTCGTCTCTCTCTCTGTTTCCACTCTATCATTCTCCACACATGCAGCCTCTCTGTCTAACATTACATTCTTCCCGACCCTCATCTCTCTCTCTCTGTTTCCACTCTATCATTCTCCACACATGCAGCCTCTCTGTCTAACATTACATTCTTCCCGACCCTCGTCTCTCTCTGTTTCCACTCTATCATTCTCCACACATGCAGCCTCTCTGTCTAACATTACATTCTTCCCGACCCTCATCTCTCTCTCTCTGTTTCCACTCTATCATTCTCCACACATGCAGCCTCTCTGTCTAACATTACATTCTTCCCGACCCTCGTCTCTCTCTGTTTCCACTCTATCATTCTCCACACATGCAGCCTCTCTGTCTAACATTACATTCTTCCCGACCCTCGTCTCTCTCTCTGTTTCCACTCTATCATTCTCCACACATGCAGCCTCTCTGTCTAACATTACATTCTTCCCGACCCTCGTCTCTCTCTGTTTCCACTCTATCATTCTCCACACATGCAGCCTCTCTGTCTAACATTACATTCTTCCCGACCCTCGTCTCTCTCTGTTTCCACTCTATCATTCTCCACACATGCAGCCTCTCTGTCTAACATTACATTCTTCCCGACCCTCGTCTCTCTCTGTTTCCACTCTATCATTCTCCACACATGCAGCCTCTCTGTCTAACATTACATTCTTCCCGACCCTCGTCTCTCTCTGTTTCCACTCTATCATTCTCCACACATGCAGCCTCTCTGTCTAACATTACATTCTTCCCGACCCTCGTCTCTCTCTGTTTCCACTCTATCATTCTCCACACATGCAGCCTCTCTGTCTAACATTACATTCTTCCCGACCCTCGTCTCTCTCTCTGTTTCCACTCTATCATTCTCCACACATGCAGCCTCTCTGTCTAACATTACATTCTTCCCGACCCTCGTCTCTCTCTCTGTTTCCACTCTATCATTCTCCACACATGCAGCCTCTCTGTCTAACATTACATTCTTCCCGACCCTCGTCTCTCTCTGTTTCCACTCTATCATTCTCCACACATGCAGCCTCTCTGTCTAACATTACATTCTTCCCGACCCTCGTCTCTCTCTCTGTTTCCACTCTATCATTCTCCACACATGCAGCCTCTCTGTCTAACATTACATTCTTCCCGACCCTCGTCTCTCTCTCTCTGTTTCCACTCTATCATTCTCCACACATGCAGCCTCTCTGTCTAACATTACATTCTTCCCGACCCTCGTCTCTCTCTCTCTGTTTCCACTCTATCATTCTCCACACATGCAGCCTCTCTGTCTAACATTACATTCTTCCCGACCCTCATCTCTCTCTCTCTGTTTCCACTCTATCATTCTCCACACATGCAGCCTCTCTGTCTAACATTACATTCTTCCCGACCCTCTCTCTCTCTCTCTGTTTCCACTCTATCATTCTCCACACATGCAGCCTCTCTGTCTAACATTACATTCTTCCCGACCCTCATCTCTCTCTCTCTGTTTCCACTCTATCATTCTCCACACATGCAGCCTCTCTGTCTAACATTACATTCTTCCCGACCCTCGTCTCTCTCTCTCTGTTTCCACTCTATCATTCTCCACACATGCAGCCTCTCTGTCTAACATTACATTCTTCCCGACCCTCCTCTCTCTCTCTGTTTCCACTCTATCATTCTCCACACATGCAGCCTCTCTGTCTAACATTACATTCTTCCCGACCCTCGTCTCTCTCTCTCTGTTTCCACTCTATCATTCTCCACACATGCAGCCTCTCTGTCTAACATTACATTCTTCCCGACCCTCGTCTCTCTCTGTTTCCACTCTATCATTCTCCACACATGCAGCCTCTCTGTCTAACATTACATTCTTCCCAACCCTCGTCTCTCTCTGTTTCCACTCTATCATTCTCCACACATGCAGCCTCTCTGTCTAACATTACATTCTTCCCAACCCTCGTCTCTCTCTGTTTCCACTCTATCATTCTCCACACATGCAGCCTCTCTGTCTAACATTACATTCTTCCCGACCCTCGTCTCTCTCTCTGTTTCCACTCTATCATTCTCCACACATGCAGCCTCTCTGTCTAACATTACATTCTTCCCGACCCTCTCTCTCTCTGTTTCCACTCTATCATTCTCCACACATGCAGCCTCTCTGTCTAACATTACATTCTTCCCGACCCTCGTCTCTCTCTCTGTTTCCACTCTATCATTCTCCACACATGCAGCCTCTCTGTCTAACATTACATTCTTCCCAACCCTCGTCTCTCTCTCTGTTTCCACTCTATCATTCTCCACACATGCAGCCTCTCTGTCTAACATTACATTCTTCCCAACCCTCGTCTCTCTCTGTTTCCACTCTATCATTCTCCACACATGCAGCCTCTCTGTCTAACATTACATTCTTCCCGACCCTCGTCTCTCTGTTTCCACTCTATCATTCTCCACACATGCAGCCTCTCTGTCTAACATTACATTCTTCCCAACCCTCGTCTCTCTCTGTTTCCACTCTATCATTCTCCACACATGCAGCCTCTCTGTCTAACATTACATTCTTCCCGACCCTCGTCTCTCTCTCTGTTTCCACTCTATCATTCTCCACACATGCAGCCTCTCTGTCTAACATTACATTCTTCCCGACCCTCGTCTCTCTCTGTTTCCACTCTATCATTCTCCACACATGCAGCCTCTCTGTCTAACATTACATTCTTCCCGACCCTCGTCTCTCTCTCTCTGTTTCCACTCTATCATTCTCCACACGTGCAGCCTCTCTGTCTAACATTACATTCTTCCCGACCCTCGTCTCTCTCTCTCTGTTTCCACTCTATCATTCTCCACACGTGCAGCCTCTCTGTCTAACATTACATTCTTCCCGACCCTCGTCTCTCTCTGTTTCCACTCTATCATTCTCCACACATGCAGCCTCTCTGTCTAACATTACATTCTTCCCGACCCTCGTCTCTCTCTCTCTGTTTCCACTCTATCATTCTCCACACGTGCAGCCTCTCTGTCTAACATTACATTCTTCCCGACCCTCGTCTCTCTCTCTGTTTCCACTCTATCATTCTCCACACGTGCAGCCTCTCTGTCTAACATTACATTCTTCCCGACCCTCGTCTCTCTCTGTTTCCACTCTATCATTCTCCACACGTGCAGCCTCTCTGTCTAACATTACATTCTTCCCGACCCTCTCTCTCTCTCTGTTTCCACTCTATCATTCTCCACACATGCAGCCTCTCTGTCTAACATTACATTCTTCCCGACCCTCGTCTCTCTCTCTGTTTCCACTCTATCATTCTCCACACATGCAGCCTCTCTGTCTAACATTACATTCTTCCCGACCCTCGTCTCTCTCTCTGTTTCCACTCTATCATTCTCCACACATGCAGCCTCTCTGTCTAACATTACATTCTTCCCGACCCTCGTCTCTCTCTGTTTCCACTCTATCATTCTCCACACATGCAGCCTCTCTGTCTAACATTACATTCTTCCCGACCCTCGTCTCTCTCTGTTTCCACTCTATCATTCTCCACACATGCAGCCTCTCTGTCTAACATTACATTCTTCCCGACCCTCGTCTCTCTCTGTTTCCACTCTATCATTCTCCACACATGCAGCCTCTCTGTCTAACATTACATTCTTCCCAACCCTCGTCTCTCTCTGTTTCCACTCTATCATTCTCCACACATGCAGCCTCTCTGTCTAACATTACATTCTTCCCGACCCTCGTCTCTCTCTGTTTCCACTCTATCATTCTCCACACATGCAGCCTCTCTGTCTAACATTACATTCTTCCCAACCCTCGTCTCTCTCTGTTTCCACTCTATCATTCTCCACACATGCAGCCTCTCTGTCTAACATTACATTCTTCCCGACCCTCGTCTCTCTCTGTTTCCACTCTATCATTCTCCACACATGCAGCCTCTCTGTCTAACATTACATTCTTCCCAACCCTCGTCTCTCTCTGTTTCCACTCTATCATTCTCCACACATGCAGCCTCTCTGTCTAACATTACATTCTTCCCGACCCTCGTCTCTCTCTGTTTCCACTCTATCATTCTCCACACATGCAGCCTCTCTGTCTAACATTACATTCTTCCCGACCCTCGTCTCTCTCTGTTTCCACTCTATCATTCTCCACACATGCAGCCTCTCTGTCTAACATTACATTCTTCCCGACCCTCGTCTCTCTCTGTTTCCACTCTATCATTCTCCACACATGCAGCCTCTCTGTCTAACATTACATTCTTCCCGACCCTCGTCTCTCTCTGTTTCCACTCTATCATTCTCCACACATGCAGCCTCTCTGTCTAACATTACATTCTTCCCGACCCTCGTCTCTCTCTGTTTCCACTCTATCATTCTCCACACATGCAGCCTCTCTGTCTAACATTACATTCTTCCCGACCCTCGTCTCTCTCTGTTTCCACTCTATCATTCTCCACACATGCAGCCTCTCTGTCTAACATTACATTCTTCCCGACCCTCGTCTCTCTCTCTGTTTCCACTCTATCATTCTCCACATGCAGCCTCTCTGTCTAACATTACATTCTTCCCGACCCTCGTCTCTCTCTGTTTCCACTCTATCATTCTCCACAAATGCAGCCTCTCTGTCTAACATTACATTCTTCCCGACCCTCGTCTCTCTCTGTTTCCACTCTATCATTCTCCACACGTGCAGCCTCTCTGTCTAACATTACATTCTTCCCGACCCTCTCTCTCTCTCTGTTTCCACTCTATCATTCTCCACACGTGCAGCCTCTCTGTCTAACATTACATTCTTCCCGACCCTCGTCTCTCTCTCTGTTTCCACTCTATCATTCTCCACACATGCAGCCTCTCTGTCTAACATTACATTCTTCCCGACCCTCCTCTCTCTCTGTTTCCACTCTATCATTCTCCACACATGCAGCCTCTCTGTCTAACATTACATTCTTCCCGACCCTCTCTCTCTCTGTTTCCACTCTATCATTCTCCACACATGCAGCCTCTCTGTCTAACATTACATTCTTCCCGACCCTCGTCTCTCTCTGTTTCCACTCTATCATTCTCCACACATGCAGCCTCTCTGTCTAACATTACATTCTTCCCGACCCTCGTCTCTCTCTGTTTCCACTCTATCATTCTCCACACATGCAGCCTCTCTGTCTAACATTACATTCTTCCCGACCCTCCTCTCTCTCTGTTTCCACTCTATCATTCTCCACACATGCAGCCTCTCTGTCTAACATTACATTCTTCCCGACCCTCGTCTCTCTCTGTTTCCACTCTATCATTCTCCACACATGCAGCCTCTCTGTCTAACATTACATTCTTCCCGACCCTCGTCTCTCTCTGTTTCCACTCTATCATTCTCCACACATGCAGCCTCTCTGTCTAACATTACATTCTTCCCAACCCTCGTCTCTCTCTGTTTCCACTCTATCATTCTCCACACATGCAGCCTCTCTGTCTAACATTACATTCTTCCCGACCCTCCTCTCTCTCTGTTTCCACTCTATCATTCTCCACACATGCAGCCTCTCTGTCTAACATTACATTCTTCCCGACCCTCGTCTCTCTCTCTCTGTTTCCACTCTATCATTCTCCACACATGCAGCCTCTCTGTCTAACATTACATTCTTCCCGACCCTCATCTCTCTCTCTCTGTTTCCACTCTATCATTCTCCACACATGCAGCCTCTCTGTCTAACATTACATTCTTCCCGACCCTCATCTCTCTCTCTCTGTTTCCACTCTATCATTCTCCACACATGCAGCCTCTCTGTCTAACATTACATTCTTCCCGACCCTCATCTCTCTCTCTCTGTTTCCACTCTATCATTCTCCACACATGCAGCCTCTCTGTCTAACATTACATTCTTCCCAACCCTCGTCTCTCTCTGTTTCCACTCTATCATTCTCCACACATGCAGCCTCTCTGTCTAACATTACATTCTTCCCGACCCTCCTCTCTCTCTGTTTCCACTCTATCATTCTCCACACATGCAGCCTCTCTGTCTAACATTACATTCTTCCCGACCCTCGTCTCTCTCTCTCTGTTTCCACTCTATCATTCTCCACACATGCAGCCTCTCTGTCTAACATTACATTCTTCCCGACCCTCGTCTCTCTCTGTTTCCACTCTATCATTCTCCACACATGCAGCCTCTCTGTCTAACATTACATTCTTCCCGACCCTCGCTCTCTCTCTGTTTCCACTCTATCATTCTCCACACATGCAGCCTCTCTGTCTAACATTACATTCTTCCCGACCCTCATCTCTCTCTCTCTGTTTCCACTCTATCATTCTCCACACATGCAGCCTCTCTGTCTAACATTACATTCTTCCCGACCCTCGTCTCTCTCTGTTTCCACTCTATCATTCTCCACACATGCAGCCTCTCTGTCTAACATTACATTCTTCCCGACCCTCATCTCTCTCTCTCTGTTTCCACTCTATCATTCTCCACACATGCAGCCTCTCTGTCTAACATTACATTCTTCCCGACCCTCATCTCTCTCTCTCTGTTTCCACTCTATCATTCTCCACACATGCAGCCTCTCTGTCTAACATTACATTCTTCCCGACCCTCATCTCTCTCTCTCTGTTTCCACTCTATCATTCTCCACACATGCAGCCTCTCTGTCTAACATTACATTCTTCCCGACCCTCGTCTCTCTCTGTTTCCACTCTATCATTCTCCACACATGCAGCCTCTCTGTCTAACATTACATTCTTCCCGACCCTCATCTCTCTCTCTCTGTTTCCACTCTATCATTCTCCACACATGCAGCCTCTCTGTCTAACATTACATTCTTCCCGACCCTCGTCTCTCTCTCTCTGTTTCCACTCTATCATTCTCCACACATGCAGCCTCTCTGTCTAACATTACATTCTTCCCGACCCTCGTCTCTCTCTCTGTTTCCACTCTATCATTCTCCACACATGCAGCCTCTCTGTCTAACATTACATTCTTCCCGACCCTCGTCTCTCTCTCTCTGTTTCCACTCTATCATTCTCCACACATGCAGCCTCTCTGTCTAACATTACATTCTTCCCGACCCTCATCTCTCTCTCTCTGTTTCCACTCTATCATTCTCCACACATGCAGCCTCTCTGTCTAACATTACATTCTTCCCGACCCTCGTCTCTCTCTCTCTGTTTCCACTCTATCATTCTCCACACATGCAGCCTCTCTGTCTAACATTACATTCTTCCCGACCCTCATCTCTCTCTCTCTGTTTCCACTCTATCATTCTCCACACATGCAGCCTCTCTGTCTAACATTACATTCTTCCCGACCCTCATCTCTCTCTCTCTGTTTCCACTCTATCATTCTCCACACATGCAGCCTCTCTGTCTAACATTACATTCTTCCCGACCCTCGTCTCTCTCTCTCTGTTTCCACTCTATCATTCTCCACACATGCAGCCTCTCTGTCTAACATTACATTCTTCCCGACCCTCGTCTCTCTCTCTCTGTTTCCACTCTATCATTCTCCACACATGCAGCCTCTCTGTCTAACATTACATTCTTCCCGACCCTCGTCTCTCTCTCTCTGTTTCCACTCTATCATTCTCCACACATGCAGCCTCTCTGTCTAACATTACATTCTTCCCGACCCTCGTCTCTCTCTCTCTGTTTCCACTCTATCATTCTCCACACATGCAGCCTCTCTGTCTAACATTACATTCTTCCCGACCCTCATCTCTCTCTCTCTGTTTCCACTCTATCATTCTCCACACATGCAGCCTCTCTGTCTAACATTACATTCTTCCCGACCCTCATCTCTCTCTCTCTGTTTCCACTCTATCATTCTCCACACATGCAGCCTCTCTGTCTAACATTACATTCTTCCCGACCCTCATCTCTCTCTCTCTGTTTCCACTCTATCATTCTCCACACATGCAGCCTCTCTGTCTAACATTACATTCTTCCCGACCCTCGTCTCTCTCTCTCTGTTTCCACTCTATCATTCTCCACACGTGCAGCCTCTCTGTCTAACATTACATTCTTCCCGACCCTCGTCTCTCTCTGTTTCCACTCTATCATTCTCCACACGTGCAGCCTCTCTGTCTAACATTACATTCTTCCCGACCCTCGTCTCTCTCTGTTTCCACTCTATCATTCTCCACACGTGCAGCCTCTCTGTCTAACATTACATTCTTCCCGACCCTCGTCTCTCTCTCTGTTTCCACTCTATCATTCTCCACACATGCAGCCTCTCTGTCTAACATTACATTCTTCCCGACCCTCCTCTCTCTCTCTGTTTCCACTCTATCATTCTCCACACATGCAGCCTCTCTGTCTAACATTACATTCTTCCCAACCCTCGTCTATCTCTCTGTTTCCACTCTATCATTCTCCACACATGCAGCCTCTCTGTCTAACATTACATTCTTCCCAACCCTCGTCTATCTCTCTGTTTCCACTCTATCATTCTCCACACATGCAGCCTCTCTGTCTAACATTACATTCTTCCCAACCCTCGTCTATCTCTCTGTTTCCACTCTATCATTCTCCACACATGCAGCCTCTCTGTCTAACATTACATTCTTCCCGACCCTCGTCTCTCTCTCTGTTTCCACTCTATCATTCTCCACACATGCAGCCTCTCTGTCTAACATTACATTCTTCCCAACCCTCGTCTATCTCTCTGTTTCCACTCTATCATTCTCCACACATGCAGCCTCTCTGTCTAACATTACATTCTTCCCGACCCTCGTCTATCTCTCTGTTTCCACTCTATCATTCTCCACACATGCAGCCTCTCTGTCTAACATTACATTCTTCCCAACCCTCGTCTATCTCTCTGTTTCCACTCTATCATTCTCCACACATGCAGCCTCTCTGTCTAACATTACATTCTTCCCGACCCTCGTCTATCTCTCTGTTTCCACTCTATCATTCTCCACACATGCAGCCTCTCTGTCTAACATTACATTCTTCCCAACCCTCGTCTATCTCTCTGTTTCCACTCTATCATTCTCCACACATGCAGCCTCTCTGTCTAACATTACATTCTTCCCGACCCTCCTCTCTCTCTCTGTTTCCACTCTATCATTCTCCACACATGCAGCCTCTCTGTCTAACATTACATTCTTCCCGACCCTCGTCTCTCTCTCTGTTTCCACTCTATCATTCTCCACACATGCAGCCTCTCTGTCTAACATTACATTCTTCCCAACCCTCGTCTCTCTCTCTCTGTTTCCACTCTATCATTCTCCACACATGCAGCCTCTCTGTCTAACATTACATTCTTCCCGACCCTCGTCTATCTCTCTGTTTCCACTCTATCATTCTCCACACATGCAGCCTCTCTGTCTAACATTACATTCTTCCCAACCCTCGTCTCTCTCTGTTTAACTTAAAATGCTTGTCTGATTAGTGCACACCTAATTCTCCAGCTCCCCGGGCGCTTTCTATGGCTGCTCACAGCACCACCTGCTGGTGGTTGGGTTAAATGCAGAGACAAATTTTGTCTGTGTATGGGAAACATACACAGATGACAGA
>JBBPBX010027008.1:0-23158 GCA_038048925.1 Garcialebias charrua
TTGAGTACTGTACAAAGTCAGAGACCTATTGAATGATAAAGCTCTGTATTTGTTGTATAACACAATCATTGTTCCACACTTAATCTATAAAGCGTGTAAAACCAGAAAAGAGCTGTAAGAATTATCACTAGAAAACATTACCGTCATCCATCAAGTACATTATTTTATCAACTGAAGTTATTGAAGTTCCATGATTTGGTAGACTATAATATTTTATCAGTTATGTATAGGGCTCAAAATAATGCATTACCTTTAAATATCCAAATGCATTTTGTTAAAAGACAAAGTTGTTATAATCTTAAGGGGACAGAGATGTTTGTAAAACCACAATTCAGAACTAGTTTGAAGGGACGTTCTACCTCAATCCAGGGAATTAGATTATGGAATGGCTTGGAGAATGTAGTTAAAAATGCCAAGTCAATGTTTACATTTAAGAAAATGATCAAAACGAATGTGTTAAAAAATATATGAAATAGCGTAATGTGTATTGTATTAGTTAGAAAATTAGAAAGAGTTAGTCATTTTGTACTGTTGGTTGAAGATTATTATTGTTTAATCTGATTGTTGGAAAAAAGGGGCAGATATAATAAGATTTATTCTTCTTTCTGCTACCTTTCATTTTTTTTATATTTTGTACATTATCATTTATGGGATTGTCTTGTATTGTTTCTTTTGTAAAAAAAATGAACAAATTTAATAAACATAAACATAAACATAATTTAAGCCTGTTCTACTTTTTCAGCTACCTTTTTAGCATTTTTTTAGCTAATTTCAGCTGTTTTCAGATAGATTAAAGTTTTTGTGGTAATTTCAACTACAGTACTTTCAGTCTAATTAACATACTTCTGGTAAGTTGTTATGGTAAATGGAGCTTATACTTATATAGCACTTTACAGCATTCCAGGGGGCTTTCCAGCCCCCTATGTGGGGCCCCAAAGCGCTTCACAGTACCAGCCATCCACCCATTCATACACCGGTAGCGGTAGACTGCCATGCAAGGCACCATCCAGTCCGGGAGCAACTCTGGGTTAAGTGTCTTGCCCAGGGACACAACGAGGTATGCAGTGACCGGGGATCGAACCCGGACCTTCCGGTCCTGAGCCGGCTGCCCTGCCTCTACACCATCTCGGACCCTCTTGTCATGTCCATGTTATGTCCCTTTCAGCTTATTTCTGCTCTTTTAGCTCTTTGGATTGTAATTTAAGTTTTTTTTCAGCTACTTGCAATATTTTTTAGCTCATTTCAGCTTTATCTCATGGTAGTTTAAGCTTCTTTATGTATTTTCAACTACTTTTCAGCTATTTTATTTTCCATTTTCAGCATTTTAAGCTGTAGTGCTCATTTATGCTTATTTAAACCTACAGTAATCAAATATGTATTATTTCTGGTTTCTTCTTCTAACTTAGTGTTGTTCTTCCATTTCAGCTTCATTTCAGCATGTTTTTAGCTAATTTCAGCTGTTTTTCAGCATGTTCTTCAGCAATAAGCATTCACACTGCATTTTAGCAGAAAATGCAATTTGAAATAAATTGAATTACTGTACTTAATTAGCATTCGTAGTAGTAAAATAAATCAAACTTCACTTACTGTGTTTACAACTGATGTTGAGTTTAATAAAGTAATACCAGGTTTCAACAAGCAGAGCTTTCATAATGTTCATGGGTAATAGTGTGTAATACAGGAAAATATATTTTGCAGGCAGAATTTAAAGCAGCGTGCATGTTTGTGTTGCTAGTCTTTTGAAGGTTGGAGTCATTTTTATTATTTTGATTTTAAAACAATTTTTTTTTTTTATTCAGAAAGCATTATTAAATACTCCAAACAGCTCTTGAAAATGAGTTCTCGTGACTCAATGAGGCTATAAAGGGAATAATTAAATAAATGAATGACTCCTTTTACGTATCACTATCCTATATATGCTGATGCATTAAAGATGTCTCTTTGTAGATTTAGTTATTGAAGACAAGAGGTCATATTTTACTGATGTGCGTTCAGTAAAAGTATTGCATAAAAAGTACAGATTTGAGTTCCATACTGTATTCATTTCCAGTTTTTTTGTTTGGTGCCTGGGAAAAATCCCAGTCTCTGCCAGTTTGTTTGAGTGACTCATTTGCTTTCTTTCCATCTTCTTATCATGGTGACAGAAAGCTTTTTATCTGCCACTGGAGTTGTCTCTGAAATGAATCAAATACTTTATCTTAGGCAGCTTGGGCTATTTGCATCAAAATCCTTAAAGAAGTTTAGGTAACGCAAAAGGTAGTTTGATGTTTCTTTCACCGCTCTTGAAGACAAGTTATGAAAAAGTTGGGAACAAACTTTGTTTCCAAATCCATCCATCCATCCATCCATCCATCCATCCATCCATCCATCCATCCATCCATCCTATTGGACCTTACATCTGCTTTCGACACCATCGACCATGAGATCCTCATTGCTAGGTTGGAGCAGTGGGTGGGCATCACAGGGTCAGCCCTCAACTGGTTCAGATCCACTGACAGATCCTTTTGTGTTTCCATCAACGATTTTAGTTCTGCAGCGGCGGCACTTAAATAGGGGGTTCCGCAGGGGTCCATCCTGGGTCCTCTCCTATTCTCCTTATACCTGCTGCCATTTGGTGCTATTTTTTATTTTTTTCCCCATTTATAGATGGCCTCCCTTCACACCTTATAGCCATCCTCTCACTCCAATATGTTTTTTTTATAGAGAGAAAGAAAAGAGAAAGTGAGACAACAAAACAACAATTATCCACAAAAAGAGCACAAGGCAAACACACCAAACCTCCGTCCACAATCCTGCAAAGCACATGACAGAACACAGCAACGAAACATACAAGCATAAAGACTGATAATATTCATGACCTTGCAGTAGATTTCTATAAATACACATACCCATACCTACAAATATATATACAGTATACATACATATATATTTATATTCATTTATATACCCATCTACATATATCTACATATACATCCCTGCATCCATTTGTGTGTGGTTGTGAGCATGCATAAGTGAATAAGGTTCCTCCAATAGAACATTTAGTAGCGATTGTGAAGCATCAGAGATCCGTCCCCCCAAAGCCCGAGACAGACGAAGGGGCGATCAAAGCCCAAGACCCCAGGAAGGACCCCGAGCCCAGAGTCCCCAGGACCACCCGAACAGGACGAGCCACTCGTCCACTCCCCAGATCCGACCAAGGGGAAGAACCGGACGAACCCCACCAGGGACCACACACAATGACCCCCCGGGGTCAACAGCGACAATACACAGGCCCCCGCCGGAGCCCGCTGCACCGACGTAGCCCCAGGGCCGGTCACCGAGGCTCGGGCACCGGGGACGCCCATCCCTCAGGTCCAGACCCGACAGGACCAGAGGACCCGAGCCCCACCAGGCAGCCACCAGGCCGAGCCGACAAACGCCCAAGCGCCCAGCCCCAGATAGTGAGGGCCCCAAGCACGCCCGCAGGCAGAGGAACACCCACCAGGGGGCCACGTGGCAGGAGCGCGACACTAGGTAGCCTCAGAAGTATCAGAGAGGGGGCAGTCCAAGTCCCAGCCTGACACTTACCATACCATACCATACCATTTTATTTATAAAGCACTTTAAACAGGAACAAGTCCACACCAAAGTGCTGGACAAACAAACACGCAACAGGCAACACATACAATGAAGTACAACACGAAAAACATAAAAACATTGCAGATCATAAATCAAACGATCCAGTACAAATCAGCTGGCATTGAAAGCGAACACTTAAAGCTTAAAGCTTAAAGCTGACACTTAAACATTCATACACAGATACACTCATTCAGACCCACCCTCATCCTCACCCTCAGTCACAGAAAGACAAACAATAACGACACGCTCCATTCATAATCCCGATGCACACTCTATACCCCCTAGGTCCAAGACATGTACCTGCTCCCTACATGGGGCAGCCCACATCCAAACCCAGGAGGTAGGCCCATTCATTCTGGGGTGGAGAGCAGCAGACATCCAAGATCCGGCCCACCCCGCGCCCCGCCGACAGGACAGGACAGGACACCCGAGTCCAAGCAGCCCCAGGGGGAGCGCACTGCCAGCCCCGCCCACGGCAAACCCGCAGGCCCCGAACCCCCCCACACCCCAGCACAACCCCTGACGGCCCACCCCCAGAATGTCCGCCAGGCAACCAGGGGGGTAAGAGAAAAATAAATAAATAATATATATATATATATATATATAAATAAATACATAAATAAATAAAATTGAAATTAACAAATCAAGACCCCGACACACACACCCCCGTCCCCAAATGTACTGTTGGTGAGTGTTGTTGTAAAGTGTACTTAAAAGGGAAAGAGAAGGAGCAAAGGCTAGCATTGTACCAGTTTCCCCTCCACTCCAACTCTAACCCAGGCCCTAATTGTCTAGATGCATAATGTTGAGTGAGCATAGGCATGGGGGCGAGATTGATGTCATCCCGCCACCCATAGCCATAGTGCTCACTCCATTCCCTATACTATGTGACTTTGTGCGGGCCCAGGTTGGGGCCTGTTCTTGGTGCTTCCTGGCTCTGTCGGCGGTTGGGCGGGCGCTCTTGGCCGTGTCGTCCATGTGGGATTTTGTGTCCTCTTGGACGGCGGGCTGACTGCGGTTCGCAGGGGTCGTGGCGGCCCTGGTGGGTGTGGGCTGTTGGTTCTGCTGTTGGCGGCCCTCGGGGCCGTGTCCCTCTCTGGTCTTGGCTCAATGTCCTGGCGGTCGGAGAGGTGTTTCCTTTACCTCGCTCCTTGGGTGGACCTTGGCGAGCTGGGGGGTAAGCAGGGTCAGCGGGGGAGCTGACTCGCTGTGGGAGCACTGTTCCTGCAGTTATTTTTCTCCCCATCCCTCAACACGCACCTCCGCCCTCTTCATCTTAAATTAATACATGTAGGGAATTTGGGTCTCGGGTGTGCTGCAATGGTTTTACATCTATGTTGTTCAGAGCACCTGGGACTCAATTTTATATACACTTTAGACATTCATTCATAAACATCTTCACTTGGTGCTATTTTCCGGAAACACAACATACCTTTCCACTTCTACGCCAATGACTGTCAAATGTACTTCCCCTTAAGACACAATGGTACATGCTCTATTCAACCTCTGTTCAACATGCCTGACATCAGGGACTGGATGGCTTTAAATTTCTTAAGTTTCAATGAAAAGAAGTCTGAAGCCATGTTGTTCCTTCCCAACTACACGATCACGAACCACTGCATCAACCTTTCTGCTCTAGCCCTGTCAGAAAAACAAAAAAGTCACAAATCTGGGAGTGATAATGGATCCTTCCATAGTCATGTAAACATAATTGTTAAATCCTGTTTTTTCCAGCTGAGGCGACGATCTAAGCTGAAGTCCAAAAATAACCTGGAGACAGTAATTCACGCATTCATTAAATCTAGGCTTGATTACTGCAATTCACTCCTGTTTGATATCAGTCAGACCATTGCACGATTACAACTGGTCCAGAACGCAGCAGCCCGATTTTTAACCAGTACAGGCAAAAGAGAGCACATTACACCAGTCTTGGCCTCCCTGCACTGGCTACCGGTTCATCTTCGAATCCAGTTCAAAATTCTCCTGTATGTCTACAAATCGCTGAACAGTCTCCCCCCCCCATCTCTCTGATTTGATACACCCGTATGTCCCACCACGTGCTCTGAGGTCAGCGGACCAGTTACTTCTAACAGTTCCAGGAACTCGTCTTAAGTGCAGAGGTGACAGGGCCTTCTCTGTAGCAGGACCAAGACTTTGGAACGAGTTACCTCTGCTCGTCAAACAGGCCCCCTCCCTCTCGGTTTTCAAATCCCGTTTAAAGACTCACTACTATTCTGTTGCTTTAAACACCAGCTGATCTGTGTTTGGTCGTCAGCTGGTGTTTAAAGCAACAGAATAATTTGGTCGTTATATTTATTATCTGCAATGTTCTTATGTCTATTTTTTGTACTTCATTGTGTGTGTTGCCTGTTGTTTGTTTGTTTGTTTGTACAGCACTTTGGTTGGCCTTGTCACTGTTTTAAGTGCTCTATAAATAAAATGGTATGGTATGGTATGGGTAGCCATTATATCCTAAATTGATACTAGTTTTTATGGTCGATTTTGTTGATATCCTTGTACAATGGCTTGTTAGCAACATTTACACAATTAATTTAAAATATTTACCACGGTTGTTACTTTGTCAGAGTCAAAACCTGGATAGTTTGACAACAATTGGATTAAAGGGTAAATTAAGAACATTGAATATACGCTGTGTAACTAAGTCTGTATTACAGTAAGAATATTGTATATCCATTATTTATGTACTGTACTGTATATAAACTGAGTGGTAATAGTATTTGATGCAAATGATGAAATCCAATTAAAATATTTTTCCTGAGTTAAATTGACTTGTTCAGTTTGAAAGATTTTTTGCTTTACCAGTTTTCCCGATTTATTGATGTGCAATTTTGAAATGCGGGTCCAAGGTCAACATAAACAATCTGCTAAAAACCATGTGGAATATTATCTACACTTTTCTCAACAAATCTGAGAATAACTGTATACCAGTACAGTATTGTACTTCAAAATCATCAGACTACTCAATCCTAAGGGGCTCTTCCTTGGACGTTGCCATGATTGGCCTTCACTCACTTTGACAGTTTCCTTTAGTGAACAGTGCATGAGTCGGCAGCCATGCACAAATTTGGCTTACAACTTTTTACTTTACAGTAAAGACATAATGTATTAAACATAGATATTAGAACAATAATTTGGATTATGTAGTTAAATATGTTGTTTTCTTCCCACATGAACTAATGCAACTTATTTGGTGATATCTATACAGTAATTGACACTAATCTAATGGGAACTATTTAAATTGCATATGGTGTTATCAACACTCCATGCCCTTTTTTGATGCGCTCATGAATTATTGTTTGCATTACAAGCTCTTTTTCCATGGAAAACCATCTCTACTGTATATGTATGCAGAGTTTTAGAAGTCAATGCCCTTTTTTCTCTGATGTGTCTATGTTTGGCAGTTCAGCAGAAAACGAGCTGATCACCTTATAAGGTGACATAAAAAGTGAAATATTAAATGGAGACCACAGTATGAGATGGTTTTGCTAAAAAAGGATTGATTTAATGGCCAACAAGATAGTATTTTTATATATACCGGTACTTGAAAAAAGAATGACAGACTCCTCTCAACATTACAGTATTGTTTTTTGTCATTGTTCTATTGTGTGACAGTTGTATGACTCACAGCTTCGTATAATAAATAGCTTATGTCACTGAAAAAGATAATTTATTTTATGTAAAATAATAAAACTCTATATGCAAAAAGAACATCCTCCTATTAATAAATAAATAAATAAATAAAAGAACCACATGGAATCTTTAATTTGGTTGTGTTAAGGAGAGCAAAATATACATTATGGTCCTTGAACTTTTTTATTGATTCTATAAAACTTACATTTTATAGGCTATTTTTATTTCTTAGGGTCAGCAACCCCACAAGCTGAATGGCTGAGGAGTAGATTAATCTTGAAGTAAAGTACAGTACAGTACATGACTTTGACAAGGGAACAAGGTGTACATGCATTTCTTTTTCAGTCACATGCCTCCACGTGGACAGAATTGTTACTACAGCTTGTGCATTCCATGAACTCAATGCCCTGAATTTAAAACAATGTGTCCAATGTTTATTTACTTAAATCCATTATTAGAACCGCTTTCATTTGAGTTTTAATAATTAAGTTCTTATGTAATCTGTCTTTTTTATTGATTAGTTTTTAATTTATCATTTAGTAATTGATGCAGCATCAATAGCAACTACTTTGGCACTCTTGACATTACATTTTAAACTTTAGATTTTTGATTTAGACTAGTTTATGTGGAAATGTGAATGAATAGCTAAATAAAATCTGAATGGCACATCAGGTCGAACAAATAAACTAGTACTGTACTCAAATATGCAAATATGGAATTTGAATTTTCTGAAGACGTTCAAAATTGACCAACTAATAAATTATGTATTGAAATACAGAAGTAATATTTCATTAAAAAAACATTTTACTTAATTTTTTATTATTTTTTTATTTTTTTATTTTTTTATAAAAAACAAGTACAAAAAAATCTTACAATGACAAACAAGGCTCGAGACTTAAGCATGCATAGCACAAAAGAGAATAAAGGCACACAATAATAATAATAAAAAAAAAACAACACAAAAATGTGTTTTGGGCTTACAACAGAAATTCGTTACAGATTGTTTTTGTTTTTAAGGCTTTTGCATTGGACAATACTTTAAAGTAGATAAGTAAGAAGAAATATAATTAGAAAATACTAAAAATCTAGGTTTTAGCATGGAGAATTTACAGCTGTGGATGTAAAATTTGGCTAACAGTACTTTAAATTTACAACAAAAACTTTCTTACTTGAAATATTTGGACAATTAAAAGAAACCAAACAGTATAGTTTTAGCGTCAAATGGTAGGTCTATTTCTAACTTTCTATTTACATACATGAAAATGTCTTTCCAGAACACCTGAGTATGAGAACCATAGATATCATATATAACATAGATATCATATAATAAATATGATATCTATGATGAGAACAGCATGGATTTTTTTTTATTTTTTTTTTTATAAAAAAAACAAGTACAAAAAAAAACTTACAATGTCAAACAAGGCTCGAGACTTAAGGCATGCATAGCATAAAAGAGAATAAAGGCACATAAACAAAAACAATAATGAGTTTTGGGCAGCTTACAACAGAAATTCAGCATGGAGAACAGCCATTAGTCAGAGCCAATGACGTCATGAATAAACGTGAACTGGTCAAGTCTCGCGAGATTATCGTGAGAGGTGAAAGTTGGTTGTAACGTGGGCTTGCGTTCATCAATTTTTGCTTTAACTGTGGCTTTTTTTATTTTAAATTTTTTTTCTCCAAATTTGTTCGCAAACTTTTACAATTATAATTATTGATAGCTGTTTAAAAGATTTGCTTCATAAAATCATCCTGCGACAATTCGTGTTGAACTTCTTAGCTAACCGGTACAGCTAGCATCTCCTAGCTGCAGATACTTTTGTTAAATTGCTGTTTCGCATGACATGTTTAAAGTCCGACTGCTGCTGAGTTTAGTCAAGAACAGACAAACGCCAAAGAAAAACGGTAAGTCAACCCCAACATAATGAACTTATTCACTTTACAGGCGTAAATCAATCTCTTCATGTCATTTTCACGCTTACTTTTGTTGAATTTTGAGCTGAGATGAATGCATACAGGCTTCAGACTCAATCACAGCAGGCATATGAGGACATAAATCCATTGTGTTTTTACTTCACAGGCTGCCTTTTGAAAGTCTTGTCCACTATGAGTACTGAATCCACAGCTGATCAGCTGCTAAAAAGGCCAAACGAGGAGGATAAAGATGAGGATTCTGTGGAGAGAGACACCAAAAGAGTAAAAACAGACGAAGAACACGCTGAAGATGGCAAAAAATATCCTAAAAGGAAAGTGGCTCTGCTTCTGGCATACTCAGGGAAGGGATATTATGGCATGCAGGTGTGTGGATCATTTACCGTACTCCTTCTGTAGTTAAATATATTCATAAATTGCTTCTTTTCTTTAAAAAAAAAAAAGAGGAATCACAGAAACTCAGAGTTCAACACCATTGAAGATGATCTGGTCACCGCTCTTATAAAATCTGGATGCATCCCAGAAGGTCATGGTGATGAGATGAAGAAGATGTCTTTCCAAAGATGTGCCAGGACAGATAAAGTATGTGTTCATGCATGTTAGAAGATCAATTTTTAAATAATCAAAAGGAAATAACTTTTATACGCCAGTGTCTGCATTTGCAACATTTAATTTTGCTCACACTAACAAAACACCTGGCCAGTTGTTTCAGATGGTCTGCATCCTTGATAGTTTGAATTAGAATATTCCACTGACAAATCTATTTTGAACGTGCTTCAGATATTTACAATATGACACATTTTCATTTAAATTTATTTAGAACGTTTCTGCTGCTGGTCAAGTGGTTTCTCTGAAGCTGCGGTTGATCGAGGACATAATCGAAAAAATCAATAATCATTTGCCGCCACAGATCAGGGTGCTCGGTAAGACTCTTATTGGTAATCTTTTCTCATTGATAGTTCGACGGAACAGGTCCAGGGTGTTTGTATGACGTGCGCTTTTACTTTTGTACCCACAGGACTTAAACGAGTGACCCAGGGTTTCAATTCCAAAAACAAATGTGACGCTCGTACGTATTCCTACATGCTTCCAACTGTGGCCTTTGCTCCAAAAGACTATGATACTGGGAATGTAGCAGCTTTTCGACTGGAACCAGAGACGCTTGAGAGGGTGAACTCTCTTTTTGCCCTCTACAAGGGCACTCATAACTTTCACAACTTCACCTCCCAGAAGGCTCCAACCGACCCGAGCGCCCGCCGCTACATCATGGAGATGTCCTGCGGAGAGCCTTTTGTCCGCGACAATAACGAGTTCGCCGTCGTCGCGGTGCGAGGCCAGAGCTTTATGATGCACCAGATTCGCAAGATGATCGGTCTGGTGATCGCGGTGATCAAGGGCTACGCTACAGAAAAGATGATAGAGCGGAGCTGGGAGCAGGAGAAGACGGATATTCCCAAAGCCCCAGGACTCGGGCTGGTCCTGGAACAAGTTCACTTTGACCAATACAACAAACGCTTCGGCGGGGACGGCCTCCACGAGCGGCTGGAATGGGACCACCTGGAGGAGACGATTAAGGCTTTCAAGGAGGCTCACATTTACCCCACCATTGTTGAGACGGAGTGTCAGGAGGGCTCTATGGTCAACTGGATGGCCACGATTCCCATCCACAACTTTGAAGCATCATCTACCAAACCGCAAGATAATGGTCAAAAACAGGTACAGTATCTAGGAGTGCTGATTTGTCTGACATGCATTTAAGTTGAACATGTGTTGCTTATTGTAATTATTTATCTCTTCCCCCCCAGGACAATGCAGATGAAGGGAACGACTCTGATTAGATCGCTACAGAGAGATGCATTTTGTTTAAAAATATCTCTTATGTTGACTGTAATTGTTCTGTTTTCAATTTTTTCGCAGGGATAAATAATTTCTTTAATACAGTGATTGATATAAATCATAATAAAAGCTTCTTATTTCTTTGTGGCAATCTGTTTGTTTCCTTGTTTTCATTTTAAGTTTAAATAATTATATAGACACATTACACTAACATTAAAATGAACAATGTAGGTTTTAACAGGATTCAAATTAGGATTAAACAGTATTGCTAGACTAAAGACGAAGATTTTTTTATTTTAAAATTTAAACCTTTATTTTGCCAGGAAATAAATCCAATGATATTATTAATCTCTTTGGGGCATCCTTTGCATCAACCCATGCTTCTTCCATCTATTCAACCCTTTGTTTTATTTAGTATACCGTAAGTATAAACTGCCTTTTCATTCAAAATGGTACAGCGCACCATGCAAAGCTGAACAAAATTCCGTCAAATTTTTCCACAGCAGTGTAGAAGTATTTAATTTACATGCATTTTATATGGTGTGTACAGCAGAAGATGCAATTCTGTGCAAGTGTTGGTGTAAATAAGAATTTTTGCTTAGACTCATACATTTATACATACATGTACAGACAACTAATACAGTATACATATGTATGTACAGTATATATATGTACATACCGGTATATGTATATACACACACATACTGTGTATATATACTGTACAGTATATTCAATACACATACATACACAATACACAGCATCCATGCCTGAGTCAATTCCCACAGGCTCCTACTTTTCATTCAACCTTTATTTAGTCAGGTAAATCTTATTGAGCCTCGTGGGCTCATCACTATCACTTATTTTGAGTAAGTTTTTTTTAAACTAATGCATGTCTGAAATAATGTGAATTATTTTAGTTTCTAATGTCTCCAGGATTCATTTCTTAAATGGGGTTTAATTCTGTTAAATTTGTTTCCTTCTACAGTAATTAAATAGTGAGCGCCATCTATTGGTCATGAGCTGAATGTTTTGGACAAACGCTGCATTCAAAAACTGTTGGACCGAATAATTGATAACCTTTAACCGTGATGGTCATATTGAGATGTTAGTGGCTAATTGTTTATTATTAATATACCCGTTTATGCTTTTGTGTCTTGTCTTATTACTAGTTACTGTAATTATTCGTTGAAATATATGCATTACACAAAGTGTAGTCTTTCACGATCTGAGTGTCTTCTTTTCCCAACTCTCGAGAAGTCACGTGAACGCAGCATCGACAGTAAACATGGCGCCGACCAAGAAGCGCAACGTGAGCTCTGAGTTAAATTTTAAAAAGGCAAAAATTGATGTAAACTGTATTGCTGAACGTGTACTTGAAAACCGAAAGCACGCGAATGATGTTTTTGACATTTTTGAGTTCCTTCAGGTAAAAAAAGTAAAATTTTAACTCCGAATTTATGTTTAGCTAGCTAGCAGCCTGTGCACATTTATTTTTTTACTAAAATGAACGTTTGTTTCAACAGTCAGATAAGAAGAAGGATGTTCTTAGTGCCGTCGATGCATGTGAAAAGCTGTTTAGCACATTGTTTGAGAGGAAAGATTTATACATTGGTGAACTTCCCGGAGAAGAGGAGGCATTAAATGGTGAGGATGTGCATTATTAAAACAAGCTCCACACAGTTGTTTGAATCTACAACTCAAAAACTAACGAGAACAAGAGCTACTGACCTTGAAAACCCTTCAATACTGTACTATTTTTAAGCTAACAACATCCCAAACAGAAAATAGAACATTTGTTTCATAAGTTGAACTACCATCCATCCATCCATCCATCCATTTTCGTCCGCTTATCCGGGGTCGGGTCGCGGGGGTAGTAGCCTAAGTAGGGAGGCCCAGACTTCCCTCTCCCCAGCCACTTGGAGCAGCTCCTCTGGGGGAATCCCAAGGCGTTCCCAGGCCAGCCGAGAAACAGATGCCTCTTTTCCACCGCTCGGCTCGGCTCGGGTTGGATCGGCTCAGGTCGGCTCAGTTCGGGTCGGGTCACATCTATGTTCTGTTTCCACAGCTTTTTTGTACCCCTTCTGTGGGCGGGGTCCAGAATCCTACTCGTCTTACCACATGGTGGCAGTAGTGTTCCTCAAGCTATTTACTACAGTACTAGCCACCACTAGAAGAAGAACACAATAAAGACTTTGTATCACATATTATCAATTCTATCAAAAACCACATAGCTGATATTTTTCAAAAAAATCTAGTGTGATCACAACATATTCATACACGAAATGTATCCTGTTGGAGTTATTTGAAATAAAATTCAATGTTTTATAGACATAAATGTGTCAACCTACGTCCATTATTTTCTACTTTGTATTACATATTATCAATTCTATCAAAAACCACAAAGCTGATATTTTTCAAAAAAATCTAGTGTGATCACAACATATTCATACACGAAATGTATCCTGTTGGAGTTATTTGAAATAAAATTCAATGTTTTATAGACATAAATGTGTCAACCTACGTCCATTATTTTCTACTTTGTATTACATATTATCAATTCTATCAAAAACCACAAAGCTGATATTTTTCAAAAAAATCTAGTGTGATCACAACATATTTATACACGAAATGTATCCTGTTGGAGTTATTTGAAATAAAATTCGAATTTTTATAATTTATTTTCGTTGTGCAAACACAGGTTTTGGAAAAAGTCAAAGCGAAACTACTTTAAATGCAGCACATTTGACCATACGTGACAATATTAAAGCGTGGTTAAGCTCAGGAGCCCTCGTACTATTAAAGTCAGCTATGAAATATATTTTATATCTGTTCATTGAGCTACATTTAAAGACATAAAGCCGCCCGCGCGCCGCGTGTTACTCGTGGCGAAACTACTTTTTAAAATCGTGCAGTTTTGAGCAGTACGTGATTTTATTAAGGACACGTTCAGCTGAAGACCCATCTTTGCTATAAATTTAAAAAATAACAATTGTTTTTACCGTGTTATTCATGTAAAAGTCCTGCCGTGGTAGCTTCCCTCGCTTCCGTAAAAACAGCTCTCGTCTCCTCCTCCCTCCTTCCGGAGCGGGTGAGCTCGCTTCAGTACACCTCTGAAAGCAGCCCGATAATCTCAGGAAATCTCGCGCGGCTCCGCTCGGAATAGCCGGTGGGAAAGGATGAAAGGGGGTCTCTGCGACGCACATATGACGTAACATCCGACCCGAGCCGACCGGTGGAAAAGGGGCAATAGTCCCTCCAGCGTGTCCTGGGTCTTCCTCTGGGTCTCCTCCCGGTGGGACATGCCCGGAACACCTCACCAGGGAGGCGTCCAGGAGGCATCCTAACCAGATGCCCGAGCCACCTCAACTGGCTCCTTTCGATGTGGAGAAGCAGCGGCTCTACTCCAAGTTGAACTACCGTTTCATAAAATTTATATTGTTAAGAAAATGTTTAAATGTTATTTTAAAACCTAAATTAATAAGCTAATCATTCACCTGCAGATAATAACAGAACATGACTCCCTCCACAGCTACAGTTTCAAATCAAACTTTATTTGTAAAGCACGTTTCATACAGTGGTGTGTAATCCAAATGAAAATGGCAAATTATTGCATGCTTGAAATATGCTGTTAATTAGACAAAGCTAAAAATCACAACAAATTTTAGCTTTATAAAAACGATTGAAGTAAAGTCAGGCAGCAGGCGAAAAGAAAAGTGATAAACAATGAAACACGTGAAAGTGAATATCATAAATATAGTGAAGAAACTGAAACCTACAAAATTTTGTTATTGAGAAAACACAGAAGCGAGTATTAAAGTATATAAATCATAATGAAACATGAATTTTAACATCTGAAAGGCTTCTAATAGCATTTTCATCTATAGACTGTAAACATCCTCTGACCCTTGAGTGAGCCTTTTAACCTAACGCAGTTTAAATAAAACATCTTCACAAGACTTTGTTGTAAACGGGCATTAAAGCAGCGAGCAACGTTTTCTGGTCTGTTTATGTTTTTGTTTGTTCCAGGAGACTTCAGTGCCGAGGAGAAGTACCAGATTTTTATGCGACATCGTTACGACAGTTGTGTAGAGATGCTGCTAGAGCATCTCAGCCATGAACTCCATGACGTGAAGGTAACAGTTATATTTTATACATGATACTTTTCTTGTTGGAGCTTGTTTGTAGATTTTAGTGCCATGCACAAAGTATAGGCTTGTGTGAGTTAGAAACATGTAAAGGGCTTTGCAGACCAAAATAATATTAAAAGTGCATTTCTCATTCGATAATGTCCAATTACAGGAAAGTGCCCTGTGCTGCCTGATGAAGTTTGCAGCAGCAGAAGGACGGCATCCTCTGGAAGATTCACAACATTACAGCTTCCCAAGGAAACTGATCCGGGTAGAATATTAACAACTTCCCACCTAGTCAACAGTCTATTGAAACATTTAATTGCTGATTATTAAAACCGTATCTGACTGGGCTGTGACTGTGGTCTTTGTGTTTGCGACCATCGATTTGTGCGGTTTGGCTTTTAGCGGCCAATTTTCAGAAATTTTGGCCTAATTTTGTGTGCATGGCTTACAAACTGTATTCTTCTTCAGTAGTTCCCAACTGTTTTTTTTCCCCTTCCTAAACCAACAAAAGCTGGGTTACACTTCTGAAATATCTGGATGATTAAACAGAGTTGTTGACATGGACATTTGGGACTATAGCCTCAGATAGTTTCTCTCATAAGAACTCTGTTATTTGGTGATACACAGTGAATAGTGGAAGTTTAGTTGAAATGGCAAATTGAAAGAATTAACGTGACCGTCACAAGCATTTTCAATGTTACGTCCGCCCCTGGTAGTGACGCACCAAGTTGTTTACTAGAAGTACTTTTAGAGTCAGGGTACCTTTGCTGTCCCTTCTCGACAAGAAAAACAACTCGAGGCGTTCCAGTGTTCACCATCGTAGTTTATTTTGAAAGTATTTTGAAGTCAAAAATGTTGAGTGAGCTCAGCTTTACTGTCAGAATAGTGTAGTTTTTATTAAAAATCTAACAAATTCAAAGTATTTTTTTTTGTTTAAACCCTTTACTACATTCATGGAAACATAATTTAAAAAAACTATGAAGCCTCCCGCAATAACGCTAACTAGCTGCCAGCAGTCCGTTCAGTGAGATACTTGCTTTAGTGGCGTGGGCACTTTGTGATGCTTCTGATTTCTGTCACCGGCAGGCAGTGGTAGACAACCTTCTACCTACGAAGACCGACAACTCCCTGCTGATCTCCAGGTTCCAGGAGTTTCTTGAGATGGAGGATTTGCGTTACTTTGTAATGAGCGCCATCTGTATGAACGTGCACAAGGTCATGGAGATAAACAAAGGGGTACGCACGGCTCGTCTGCTGCTTTTCTTTGCAGCTGTTCTTTCTGTTCATATTATAATAATAATGATAATAATAATAATAATGAATTCAATTTATAACGCACTTTTCATTAATGAAAAAATCGTTCAACTATTGTACCTGACGCTCTTGTTTTTCTCAGGCTGTGCTGCCTGTGTATCAGAACAATGTGTTCACCCTGATGTCCAACATTAACATTCCAAGCCAGGAGTCTGAAATGACCAACTTCATGGTGAAGCAGAAATGTGAGACCTTTTATGATTATTATTTTTTTATGTGAGGATACTCTACATCCTCTTTGTAGAAAGGGAAAAACTTTAATTCTTCTTTTTTTTTTCTTCTAGCCAACCATGAAAACTGGAAAGCTGCTAAACTTATGGTAAGCGAAGTAGTTTAAAGGGTGGGTGACATGATTTTTGAACTTTGCATAAATTGGCACAACATATATATCTTTTATCATTCAACTACTGTATGTTCGTTGTTGCAAACAAAATGATAAATTAACGAAAATTCGTTTCAAAGTGATTTTAAAATTCGTGTCATGTTTCTTCACGGAACATCCGGGTACTTCCGCTTGCTACTTTTGTGACGTCATCGCAGGAATGTCAGTGCGGCTGCGTATAGAACGCAGATTCATTGTCTGCACATTCACCTATTTTTTTTTTTGTATAACTTGAAAAATGCCGTTACGTTGTGTCGCATTTGGGTGTTCTAATATCATCAGTGAACAAGTGAGCCTTTTCACTTTCCCAAAAGATGAAATACTTCGTCAAGACTGGACAAAACAAACAAAGCTGTCCCCCTCGGAGCCCCCCTCGCTCCACCTGAACGGTAAGGCAGAACCTGCTGTTTCTTGTTCAACCCCCTGAACTAACTTC
Source organism: Garcialebias charrua (assembly GCA_038048925.1). Classification (NCBI taxonomy): domain Eukaryota; kingdom Metazoa; phylum Chordata; class Actinopteri; order Cyprinodontiformes; family Rivulidae; genus Garcialebias; species Garcialebias charrua. The sequence continues at coordinate 17,306 of JBBPBX010027008.1, forward strand.
GGCTTCCCAAACTGAAGACAAATCGCTCAAATCTAAACTTAGATTGCTAAATTCGTCGGTTTCTATATTGTGCGCTATTGTTATTTAAAGGGGCGTTCTAGGAGACATTCCTACGATGATGTCACAAAAGTAGCAAGCGGAAGTACCCGGATGTCCCGTGAAGAAACACGGCACAAATTTTAAACTCACTTTGAAACCAATTTTCATTAAATTATCATTTTGTTTGCAACAACGGACATAGTTGAATGATAAAAGATATATATGTTGTGCCAATTCATGCAAAGTTCAAAAATCATGTCACCCACCCTTTAAAGTTAACCTTCACATGTCTGCATGGAACCTGAATTAGCTGTCAAATGCTCTGTTCTGCTGCAGGACCACAAGCGTGCATTTGAGAAAATGTGGCTTGGCTTTCTCAAGTACAAGGTAAACATCTGCACCTCACAATCCACAGTTTCCTGTCTTGCTAGCACATGTCTAGTCTTATAAATATATATATTTTAGGGATGCACGATATTATCGGCATGTACCGGTATCGGCTGATATTAGCGATAAAGTTAAATATCGGCCATTCCATCAAAGTAACTCACCAATATAAAAGGCGCTGTTTTTGTATGATGTGTTCGAGTGTTGTCATTGTGTTGAGAGTAAATTTCATGAATGAATTTGACATTAAACATAATCCAAGTTGAAGTGTTGCATCATTTTCAGCCTCTTTTTGGCATCTGCATTTGGTAGCAGACCAAACTGACAAAGACCGTGCAGATTAATGTGTTTTAATTCCACAGCAGAGAAAACTATGTAGTCTCTGTAAGTAGGTCTAGGGAAAAAATATTGGTTATTGTCCAAATACGTTTTAACATATTGGCATATGGGATATCAACGGAAAATCTATTATTGTGCATCCCTAATATATTTTATTTAATCTCTCTTGTACTGTAGTTGCCAAACAGCATGTATAAAAAGGTGTTGGTGATCCTTCACGACTCCATTTTGCCGCACATGAACATCCCCGCTCTAATGATCGACTTTTTGACGGCTGCCTACGACGTTGGTAGGTTTATCTCATCTCTGCTCTTTCTTTTGTGCAACCGAATCATTTTTGCCTCAAAGCAATCTCCCATCATGCGCTACTAGAGCAGTTTTATTTCAAAAGGAAGCAACGGAAACGCCACTTGAATTTTCTGAACTGTTCCTTTAGAAAGCATAATGTCAAATGACTTGATTGGTTGCAGGACTCTCACTGTACAGTTGAAGCTGAAAGTAAAAAGATTTACTACTACTGTATAAACGTAGAGCCTTCACACAAAATTTATAGACATCATCTTTACCATCTTTTCTGAATCTGACCTTCAGGCAGATGTTACAGAGCCTACAGCTGTTTAAAAAACCATCTGATTTAAGCTTTTATTTATTCCTACTTCAATGATTTTCCTCAAAAAGGAAACATTTAGATTAGGAACAGTTTTTTCATTTTTTATTACGTTGTACCAATATTTAGTTTCATTTTTGTGTCTTATTTTAAATGTTAAGACTAAAACAAAATCCACGTCTTCATTCTTTACTCATATTCAAAGGTGGGCACCGCTAATTAAAAAATTAGTTCCACAATTTCTAAAACGCTTATTAATTTTTTTAGGTCCACAATTTCAAAAGCACAAATGTCTTATGAAAATTAGTGGAAGCTAATCTAATCCGCTATTTATATATTTCTATATTATATATATATATATTTCTATATTATATATATATATATTTCTATATTATATATATATATATATTTCTATATTATATATATATATATAAAGTAACAAAAATGATCCTAAAAGGATGAAATTACAAAAATCAAAGGATTTATTTAATACTTTACGTACATATATTCTATTGGGCCACGAAATTAACAAAAAATAGAATGATCTTTTAATCCCTAAAACCACGTTTAAATCTCAAATACACGGGTGTGTCGCCACCGCATTTATACATAAAAGTAACCCAAAATACATGAAACTAACAACTCGCCGTCGAATGGTCGACACAAAACACACAATAAACTCCTCCGGCCACGTTAATTTGGCTTGAAACAGCGGTGTTATTTATGGATTTCATTAGTAACCCAGCACTACCGGTGTAACAGGCAGACACAGCGTCAATAGGTAGTCAACAGATTTAATGAAAAGTAACCCAAAATACATGAAACTAACAACTCGCCGTCGAATGGTCGACACAAAACACACAATAAACTCCTCCGGCCACGTTAATTTGGCTTGAAACAGCGGTGTTATTTACGGATTTCATTAGTAACCCAGCACTACCGGTGTAACAGGCAGACACAGTTAGCGTCTATAGGTAGTCAACAGATTTAATGAAAAGTAACTAAAATACATAAAAATAACGACTCACCGTCGAATGGTCATCACAAAACACACAATAAAATCATCCGGCCACGTTAATTTGGCTTGAAACAGCGGGTTATTTACGGATTTATGAAGACACCGAGCGCAGCCAGCTACAGAATTAGCCCCTGAGTTCAACTATGACCCGGAAGTTGTCAAGATGGAATAGTCCATTTTTAGTAGGGGGATAAAGAAATCGACCGTTTTTTTTATTGCGTATTTAATGATCGTTTTCATCGTAACTATAATTATTTTTATGTTAAATGTACATTAACAAGCATGAGCAATGTTAGTGATGTAGGTGACTGCACGGGGCGAGGCGGGGCCGGGGCCACTGCTGAAATGGGACCCCCAGGCATTTACCTACATGGTAGAGCCCAGTCTGTTCTCAGCTCTGCCCCCCTCCCCCTCACACCCTTTCCTCCTCTGCTGTTTACGTGGGGAAAAAGGTAAAAAACAAGCAGCATAAAAGCTTGTAAATAAGTTTATTGGTTTTTACTGATAGATAATTAGTTATTAGCGGTACTGCATTTTAAATAAAAATAGCATAAATCCGCTTATGAATTATAAAAGTTAGTCAATTCACAAAAACGCTGACAAAAAGTTTAGGTCCACTGTAAGCGGAATAGCGCTTTAGCGCTCTCTAGCGGTCTGTGCCCACCACTGCTCATATTGATATTTGAGTTTAGTTATTACGTCAATGTAGCCATGGAAAATTTAAACATTTTTCAGCTTCTTACAAGATACAAGATACAAGAGATTTTATTAACATTGCACCAATTTTCATCGATACAGCGTGATTATGTATGCACAGTCATCCAGGAGAGGGTTTTGAGTGTGTAAAGCTGCTGCCTTATCAAAACACATGACATGTTCTTCAGCGCGGCCTCTCTCATCCGTCTCAGGATGAAGGTCAAAGGTGGGAAAACAGGGAAAGAAACCATGGGGGTTACAGCGTTGATATTAAAAAAAAAAGAATCACATTTTGTCTGCAAGACACCGCATGACCCAGTAAAAACCATATCATAAGCACATTTAGCACAGTTACATGTTGCATGTTGAGACTGAGGCAGGGAGGATCTGTCCATGATACATTCCGGATGCCTCCGATAACGCTCATAGAAAAGTTCTCCGGGGGAGGGGGGGGGTAGCAGACAAGACAAGAACAGCTTTTTTCCACAGTAGCCACGTCTCAGGAGAAATTAGATATCCAGCCTTTTCCAAGGCTGTTTCCAAGGGAGCCAGATAAGAATTAGAAATATTTTCACATCAGGCACACATTGTAATTTCAGCGGCCTTCAGTCTGTAAGGGCGATTCTGTTCATATGATCCAATTCGGGACTTTTTTTTTTCTCCACTGATCCAACTCTGACCTCAGATGTTGACCACAGCGACCCGAGTCCTAAGTCCAAGGGTGACCAGCTCACCCTCTGGATAAGCTCTCAAACAGCTGAATTCTGATGTTGACCACAGCGAACAGAGTCCTAAAACCAAGGTTGATCTGTTCACCCCCCGAATAAGCTCGCACACAGCTGATTTCTCGAGGTCACAGCGCAGACCAGACGTCGGGTGCTCCAGGCATTAAGTCCTGCTGAAGTCTCCCTCTTTTGCGATAGACCAGTGCTCCACAAATGCCAAAAAGCAAAGCGCTGCCATCATAATCCAATATAATCCAAGATTCTTCACCTCCACAGAGCACACCCAGAAATCCACGGAATCCATGGCGGAATCCATGGCGTATCCTCCGTCACTCTGTGAGGTTGAAAAGGCTCTCCTTGTGCCTTCTTCTGTGGAAATCTTCTTTGTAGAATCGAATGCCCAAACCTCCAATCCATCTTAATTTGCGTTCGAGGTGCTTTGCTGTGGAGCTGCCAGCAGCAGGGGGGGGAAGGACGGGAGAGGGAAGGGAATGCGTCTGCCTCCTTCGTGAGCCAAGCCAGAAAGGCTTCTTCTGCTAATTTCAGCTTGTTATGCTCCGTTCGGCTTATTTCTGAGTTTCAGCTTATTCTGCTATTTTAGCTACGATACTATTTAGCTGTTTTTATGAAAATTTTAGTAGGGATGCACCGATAAATCGGCCAGCTGATTTATCAGCCCCAAGTTCCATAGTTTTGGGAAATCGGCGGATACTTGCATGAGCACTACCTCATGGCCAGTTAAAACAAGTTTGTATTGTTTCTAGGATATTGTTCAAGGGTATGTTTTTCAATAAAATAATATTGGAAAATTGAAGGTGCATTGCAGCTTTTATAACACCTGACAATGTCGCTTATAAAATAAAATCGGTATCGGCCAAAATCGGAATCGGCAGGTCAGACTTTTTAAGAAATCAGTGATCGTGATCGACCAGAAAACTGCAATCAGTGCACCCCTAAATTTGAGCTTTTTCCAGCTAATTCCACCTCTTTGGAGGTCATTTCAGCCCTTTTCACATCCTGCTGGTAGTTTAAAGGACAACACCCACCGTGACAGTAACAATTCACCATATTGGAGAATTACTGTAGTATTTTATGAATTTTATTTTCATTTTTGCATTTGGGCCAGGCGAGGGTTAAAAAAAAAAAAAAAAAAAACCCACTCCCGAATGAATCCGGAAACCTGGCCGAATAGTCCCGAAGGGTCATGCCTCTTATTACATGGATCTCCACCCAGAAGGCAGAAGGTAGGAGTGAGTTTCCATGGAGGTTTATGAGAGAGAGTGCGTTAAAACTGCATATTTCCTGCATATTTCCATTTCCATTTGTGTGTATATGGACCAGCGCTCTGATTTTATTTATTATTTATTTTATAACACCGCTGCGGACCTTTTGCTGCTCTCATTCATTCTGGAGCGAGCCGCGCGGTCTCTGGCTCCTCGTTCCGCTGGTTCCTCGTTCCTTTGAAGTTCCTCGTGCCGGTGTAATTTGCTCCCTCGAGTGTATGTATCTGCTCTTATCTCTCGTCAGCCTTGTTGCAGCAGCACTATGCACGGGTCGTGAAGCATGCGCGCGGGCAGAGCTCAGCTGCGAGGCTGGCTCTGGGTGCCTTTCTCATCACGGGGCGAGAGAATAAAAAGTCGATGCGGAAATGAATGAATTTGTCGCGATCAAACGAATTAAACTAGTATGTCTAAGTGGATGCTCGCTCAGAATATGAGTGAGCGACAGCAGGATTAATCAACAGGCAGCTTTAGGGAATATTTAAAAATGCTTCCTTTTTCTTTTCCTCTGCTCGCCTGTAACTCCAAGGCGTCACTCTGGTGACGTGAATGCCCATATATGGAGAGGGGCAGATTTTCCCGGAGCTGCATGCTAAAATCTGCTATAAATCATGAAATAACACATTTAGTGTTATTTCTCCACAATATAAGTAAACGCTCCTGTATTATTTTTAAATAAACTAATAAATATTAATGGCGATGCAATTTGAAAACATGGTGGGTGTTGGGCTTTAAGCTTCTTTCCACCTTGCAGTTAATTTT